>JAOYRR010000213.1:600000-794300 GCA_038994665.1 Podotricha telesiphe | reverse complement strand
AGGATTAATAATATAATAAACGGATTCATTATTTTACCTATAATAATAATCTATACCACAAACAAATAAAGGAGTCTGTTTGTTATATTAAAATAACCGCTTTTTATTAAATGTACATATACAAGGTGGACTATAACTTTTTTTTTCTAAATGGAAAACTTCGATTATGATTTTTGATTATGTCTATTTTCAACTTAGAACAAAACATATTTTTGACAGAATCAACAGATTCTGACGGGAGTTTTACTGGTAGACGTAACAAGGAGTAACTAAGGCTAAGAACTTTAATTTTTGCTCAGCTAGTTTATACTAAAAAGAAAACAGAGAGTCACGACACTAGGTTTTCTTTGACCCTGTTACTCTGTTATTCGGAATAAGGCGTGAAGTTTGACTATAACCAAGTGTCCTGACTTTCTACTACCAAAGGTTAGCTAAAAAGGTCAAAGACCCATGTCAATTTTCCCACGATGCAGTTAACAGTAATATTCATATAATCTAAAGCTGCATTCAAAATAAAATAAAATGTTTATCTGTTAAACTAAATTGTTAAAAGTAAAAACGTGACATAAATTTTCATCATTACAATATTTATTAAGAATAACAAGCAAGAAACAAACGTCTTCCTACGCTAATATGATTAAAGAGTGTCATTCAACTTCCAAAATTCGAAGTAGACAACGATAACGTGTATCTTATATATATATAACCAATTGTCTTAACGTTACGCAAGAGGAAGTCGGTGATAGTTGTCCGGAATTAGACCGTGTTGCCCGATTTAGAACTACGTCTGAGACAAAAAGAATATGCCGCAGGCAGACGTTGAAGCGACGCCGCGCTGTCACGTTTAGAAATATTTATTTAAATAAAAACTAATATGAAAGCATTAAATTAAAATGTTTTGTGGCTTTTAATTTAATTTGAATTAAGCTCTACAGTTAGCGAAATGGATATAGTGGAGTCGATGGCCAGTAGTTTTTAAATGGCGATGTCCAAAAGACATACAGTTATTAATAAAATTCATATACTTATTAACCAAAATGTTCTGATGATTGTAAATTGTAAAAATGTAACGTTATTTCAATATTGGTTACATGTTAAATCAAAAATTTATAAACAAGTCATATACGTGTACATATGTCACTTTTCCTGCTTGCTTAGTTTTCCAAGAAATGAAATGTCAAATAAATAATTCATAACATGCTCAGAGTTAAAAGGAAAACGCAGTATCAAAAGGTAGCTTGGTACTTGCTATAAAAATCCCACCATAAATAAAATCTATTAAATGCACTCGAGACTATTTAGTCAATATGATCAAAATTATTTAAGCAAATGGTCATAGATTTAACTTAACCAGTCAAATAAAAGCTTGAAATAAGTTTTTTAAAACAAAGTATAAATGAAAAGTATAAATCTGTAACAAAACGAGAGTGGCAAGAAGTTAAACGGCGACATTTCTAGCGACACCCAACACTATAACACACACCAAGCGACACTTGACTAATATAGTGTGGAAACCCTTCGCCATTAGTTAAGAAACTGAAGAGGAATTAGGTTTTTTCCATAGATTTCGTTCGTTCATTTATTGTATTTTCGGACGAGATTTTAAAGCTCGACAGAATCATATATATGTACGAGAATGTATCGTATATACGTTCTGATGTATTTATATCTCAACTTTATAAAGAAAACAGTTATGGACTTTTTAATAGAAAGACATAAAAATCTTTCCTTTTCATCTAACATTAGAGCATATACTAAATATGTATATATTTAGTATATGCTCTACTCGACACCTCGTCAATTAAAAAATAATTTGACTCCAGACATTGTAACTTCAGTTTCGGAATGCTTAAAGTTCTATATTAACCTAAATACTATAATACTAACCAATCATTATCTTGTTAATATAAACGAATGTATGTTAAACTGTTCTTTTAATTAAATATGAATAATCTAACGTTATATTAAATAATTTGAACAAAAAATGCTGTGATTTTTCCACAAATTCTAACTTTTTTGGGTCGTAAAGTGATCACGTTCCTCTCGAGGTGGCATAAAAATACAAGCGAATTCAAATAAAGATTTCAATATAAATGACATTCAATGTGAAGGCCGGTCGTTAACTGTCTGTTCTCGTGCGGGTCAAGGTGAGATGGGTCGCTTATTCAGCCAATTCAGGGTCTACTCCCTGATCTTAACTGGCTACTTGGCTCTATTGAGCTAATGAAGGTGGAACGCTCTCTTTGATGTATCTGAAGTAATGGTTCAGCTTTCACTTACGAATACAGAATTTGAAGAATCTTTTCACTTTCGCTACTTCCAATAAGCTACTAAACATTAGTTTATAAACGTAACAATAACCGAATAAGGTTTTGTTAAAAAATATATTTTAATAGAAGAACGTAATGAAAATATATTTTTAGAGGGAAAATAATAAGCTTGAAGAAAAATTCATATACAGTCTACTAGTTTCCTATAGTTCTTATCAAACACTGTACCACATATTTATATAGAGCAAGTAATTCGAGAATCCAAGAAGCTATAGATTATAAATTCAGGCCATGACAATTTCTTACTAATTTAACAATTTCACGCACAGGCGGCAAGATGTACACAATAAATCAAATTAAATGATGTATGGTAAAGAACGTGCGATACAGCAAAAAATGAACATGACAAGCTCATTATCGTTAGAACAAGTTTATTAGTGATTGAAATATAAGCAACATTTTTTTAATGTGCACAATATATTCTACTGACGAATATATTATTTCTATAAATTTAATTTCTTAATATATATAATAAACGAACGTTAGTCATTTGTACGAAACCTCTACCTGTGTTATAGCACTAATTTATTCTTGAAAATGCTGGAAATAAGCAAAATCTACACACAGGTATATAAATGTTGCCACATATTGTATGATTTAGTATGATTTATTTGGTGGTAAGTAGGTAGCAGACATGTCAAGAATTATAAAATTAATTTAAAAGAACACAGCAAATGCAAGAGAAAGAAGGACTCTCACTATATAAAACAATACTAACAATGTCTTTGTAGTCGAATCAGTAATAAATATTTTGATTAAGGAACACTTTATAAGCAATTCTCTAACACATTTACTGTAATAATGCAATATTAAATAATTAAATATAATAATAACTAACGTTGTTAGGAATCTGAACGTATTAAGTATCATTTTTCATATACTTCTAGAAGAAAAAGGATAAGGTAACTAAATATAATCAATATACATATACATAAGAGAATTTTAATTTAAAAAACGGCCAAAATAAAACTCAATTCCTCATTAAGTGTTCTCGTATCGGAAATCTAACAAATTCTTAACGGACAAATAAAATTAAAAGAAGTTCTCAAAAAGCGCCGATCCCAATACGGTTCCTTGAACCGGCCGTGCAACTTTTTATTCGCACTTGGCCCATAGTAATTATCCTGCAGTCGCGCTTTCGGCCATTTCGACATTTCTGCATTCCGGACCTTCACTAATGAATATGATTGACATAAACTGTTTATGTTGTGTGAAAATATGTTCAAATAAATTACTTGTATATTAAATTTGAATAATTTCTGGTTTTATGTATAAAATTCAACAACTTAGTCATTGAATTAAAGAATATGAAAATATTTTCTAGCGTATCACAAGTTAAATAATATATATTAGTCCTTTTTATGAGGCATTTTACAGCTATATAGTATAGTTTATTAAATCAAACATTTAAGCTTTAGCAAACGTCGCTCGCGCTAAATTCTACCAAAAAGCTGCACAAAAAAAAAGGAACAAAAACGGAGATTTTAAAGGCGCCAAAAAGCCGCCGTCATTCTTAGAACAGGGATGAATGAAAAAAGCCATAAACCTAAGTTGTTCGCTCTACCAAACAGTTTCACGAACCGATGCACCGAAATTGTAAAGATTTTAACAATTTTAAGATAAGAGAGTACCCTTTTTTTCTTATATATTCTTTGTCACTTATCGGGGGTACCAATATGATCAATTTTCATTTACTTTAGTCGATAAGAACTTCTTATCTATTTCTGAAAATAGTCTCCAATCAATATTTGAACCGATTCCTTTCAAACACGTCAAAAAAGAAAAATAAACATATAGCCATAGCTATAATGTGTTATTTTCTGTTACATTATTAATATAATATTTCATAATTTTGCTTTGATGTGTTCCTTGAGTCGAAATCAGAAACCAAAACATTGTAAACAGCGTCAGTTTACTCTCCTTCAACTTAGTAGACTAAAATTAATACATTCTTAACAATAGCAACGAAATTTTCTTTACATTACATTGTATAACATTCTATAGATCGAAATCTAAATTTTCAACCTTGGATCATACAACAACAGTCACAATAAGTAAATGACACACTTCAAAAACAATTAATGGATGAATGCCATTATATGTGGACATACATTTTTCCAGCTGGCCCTTCCTTTGTCGGCAAGGAACAATATTCCTTAGATAACGAAAATTTATTCATCAGTCTGAACAAAAACGAATCCTCTTACCGAGAAGACAACCATTTCTCCAACTACCCTCAAACGGGAAGAGAACAAAGCTACCTATTGTGTCCTACATTTTTTATAAAAAATTGTTCGTTAGTCCATATCTATGAGTGGTGTGAGCTGTACAAAGATCTTTAAAACTATTGTCTAATGGCCATTGTAAAACAAACATCCGAGGCATCATTTATGACACTTCCCTTAAAAAGCAGCTGTCTTGGAAAAGGTGCTACCTACGTAAGGTGATTCTTTTTGTTTCATATCGTAATTATTATCACCTGCTCACTTCCTTGTTAGTAGGTTTTGTAAGCCTTATATTACCTGTCCTTGTGCCTATTAGACAACAATCTATTAGAAAAAAAAATCCGGATATTTTTTTGTTTCAATTTAAATGAAGATTTATTGTCACCCACGTAAAGTACAGCTCGATAATAAAACTTGACACTTTATAATTGTCAAGTAAATTATGGATAAAAAATGAAAAAGTAAATTATGGAATAAAAAATGAAAAGTTATCAAATCTTACAAACTTTACAGAAGTTTCATACTTCTTGCATATTATCCAAGCAGGGTAGCCGAAAGAAACTATATAAGGTGACGAGAAGATTAACAATTTGCATAATTACCTGCGGCGGCTAGATAATAAATATCTATCCTCGCGTTTTAGAAGGAAGTGAGTTTTTTCAAAGTCAGCAATACTGTCTTTTCACATTTTTTTATGTCACGACTCACTTACGTAGGTATATCTTCTTTATCATTCTGTCATCACTCAGACTAGCGAAAAAATACATAAACAACTTTTAAAATTAAGATTTTTAGATAACACAACCGATGTCCATCCTTGTATGTTTTTGTACCATACGAACAGGTGACGGGTATCGTAAATTCGACCTGCTTTCGCTCACAGACTTGCCCTACCGTAATGAGCCCTTAAATGTCTGTTAATATACCTTCCAATGGCTTTTTAATGTTGGTCTATTTCAAAAATATATTTTTTGCTGGGCTCTTCTTTTTTGTAGCTGCGCTGCTGTAATGAGCTTTATTGGGTAAATTATATCGCTGAACATCTGCTAGCTCTATCAGGTCCATTAAAAAGATTTTAATTTAATAAAGCATTTAAGGTGTTTTTTTAATAATCTGCTAGAAAGATTCGTCAATGTAAGATTATTACCATTATAATAAAATATTTCATTAAAGTTTCATACTATAATATAGAAATTATGTGTGTTACTTATATAAATTAAAGTTATATAATATTATTATACATTGAATATAATTATAAATATCATTCTTCTATTAAAATAACAGCATAGTTTTAACCACAGGTTTGATCCCGTTTCAAGTTTTATTCCAAAATTTTTACTTAGTATATAAACAGTTTAAACTCCTAATATATTAATTTTAGATCAAAAACCTATACTTAGTGACCAATAGGCTAAATTATTGACTGGCAACTTTCATACTTGTTGTTGTTCTGATACATTTGATAAAAGAAGAGATTACAAAACGTATTTTTATTACAATAAACACGGAGTACTGATTCCGAAATCAGAAGTTACAAAAGCTGTCAAAAATCTAACAAATTTAAAAAAAAAAAGCAACACGCCTATTACAATTTTTACCTTACTTCCTTATTACAATGGGCTAAGGCGCAAAATTAAGTTTTGTCAGCTGACACTAGAGTAACGCTAGTCTAGCTAGATTAAGGCAGTAATTTGATATAATTCGAGGGCCGTTATGTTACATTTGAAATAACACCTTTTGAATGTAGACAACTGGGAGTTTTAGTTAAAATATTAATAAAAAATGTATTACACAGCGAGTATCTTTTGAAGGGTAATAAATCGATTACGATCAACACGTATGTATCAGGTAGCCAATTTGATTATTGTTTCTTTCTAAATAGTACAATTAAAACTCAAAGATGCCAATGATATTTATATAAAAATTCGTATGGTCGTATCGTAGTACAAACCTAGAGAAGAAACTCCTTAGCATTCAATGGATTCAAGTGGTCCAAGCAGCGCCTAGGACTTGCGACCCAAGTGTAATTATGTTTTTTACTAAAATACGCTTTTAAGTATTTTCTCGGTAATATGGTCGCCGTTGCAAATAGAGGGACGTCACATTCAGAGTATGAAAATATTGTTTTCTGATCCGGGCCAATTTTCAGGAATTTGGACAGCAAGAATAAAGATTTTATTATGTTGATAGATATAGTCAAGCTAATAAAAGCGTGTTAATAAGGCCAAATTTAATATCGTACTAATAATTGGTAGTAAGAATTATGTTTGCATAGACAGTATATTCTGTACAAATTCTAGTTACTATGCCATCGTGGCTCAGTGGTACAGTGTTCGACTGGAAACGCGTTCCCACTCCGGAGGAATTATATCTATGCTTAATATAATTAAATACTAACATTTCTCTTGCTCTGTCTAAGTCTTTTGGACGGAAAATGGAGAACGGAGTGTCTTGACACTAGGTTCTCTCCTGACTACCTGCTATGCAGGTGAAAGTGTAAAGCTTTTCTAGGTTATGCTTATAAGTAAAGTGAATATATACAGTATATTTATTTAATGTAAGTCATCCAATACAAATATCTTTTCATCAGAAAGTGTTGTATTACAGTAGTGTCTGACGATTGTTCATTTCATCTTCTTCAGAGTCATATATAAAGTAATTTAGTGACGGTTTTCAAACTTTGCATTTTGGTCTAAATGGGCAGAAATTGAATAAATTTTCTATAATTAAATTTCAAATTATAAGGGCACTCTAAATTGAAAAACTAACACTTAGTTAACATGACACTAAATACCATTGAGAATAACCTAAAATTGAAATATAAATTATTGTGCTGGTCCAAGCAGTGTACCATATTATGGATTGCTTTTTCATATGAGGGTAAAAATGCTCGGGGAGTGAGGTTATTGGCTATAATTGGTCAGTTATTTACAATGGGGACTGATAAGTGTAAATCTAACTCTTGAAAAACATTCAAAAGAATTCAATAGTGTAAGTCATTACTGTATAAATTTAGTACAAAAGTATATGCAATTAGATCTCATACATTTCTCTTCATATATCTTGGATATATAGGACATAAATTCTAATTAACTTTACGAGGGTATTTGCAAGTTATGGGGTTAGAGCGTGTAATAATTATCTCAGCCCCTTTTGTTAATAATTTGCAGTGATGTTAAGGTCTTATCAAGTGCTTTCTGCATTCTCCAAGGATTGAACAAGCAGTAATAAATATTTTTACTGCAATATACTTTGTAATATTAATTTATAGTTATTCCCTTTTATAGAACACGTTATTTGTATTGATTGGTTCTTTTTTTTTTATTTCTGGCGCAGATTTTGTTGCGTCGTTTAAATTGCAGTATAAAATTAACCGAAAATAAGTAATCATTATATCACCGCCTTTACGAAAAAATGGAAAAATGCCGTTGTAAAAGCAACTCTTAATGTCATCATAATATATTAGAAGGACAACTTTGTGATGCAATGAGACTGCAAGGCTTCTCCGTCTTAGTCCTACAGAAAATAATGCAAAATTTCAAAAAAAAATCTGCTCTTTTAACGTGCGTAACGTTTTGCGTGAATGTATAGTCATTCAAAATATTTACAATAAATTTCTATCTAGACTTAGCAACAATGTGTAAGGTTATTCTAAAGCCAAAGCACAACGCTACCCCAATAAGAATTTTGATATACCTTGCGTAAATGTTGGTAAGGCCTTGTCACGTGATCGAAAATGGAACGAACACAGCTATCATAATCGATCCAATCAGACAATAAGTTTACGTGAAATTTCCACCAACTCTCAGTTCATATTGATCCTTATCGCGTCATTTCGAGAAGAATACATTTCTCTTGAAAAGACGCGATGCACATTTGAAATTATTGACATTATTCTTGATTCTTCCTGTTAGCTTTTAATTTTTCTATTTAAGAATCTTTTTACATAATTTATGATTATTAGGCTAGCGGGTTCAAATCTTATTTAGAAAGTTAAAAATAAGGAGTGTCGCAACTTACACTATATGGATAATACTATTCAAAATATCTATGAAACTACATATGTATATCGAAATCGATAGTTCAGCGTACGTTTTATATACAGGATACGAATAAAAACTGCCGAGTAAAGTAACAACACGCAAATGTAAATATTTACATGAGGGTTAGCGTATTCCCGGTATTCAATAAGCGTGATATCCGATTTGCCATAGTTACTACAGCTCTAGATAAAAATCAAAATATTACCTATTTCATTAGGTTTTTACTAGGTATTTTATGATTAATTAATAAAATTTGGCAGTATTTTCTTTTATATGAGGAGCTATTTTCGATTTCCGGAACGAATATGGGTTCTAAGAATCTAAAAAAGCAATTTTTTAAATATATATATCGGTTTCTTTATAATATATAATATAAATATAGAAGATGCGATCGGAAGATATATATGTATATCGTTCACCTACCTATATAAGAGTTTTTATATAAAAACGATAACGTGGTATTAAGCTTGACATAAATATATTAATTAATATTAAAAACATTAATTCTACTTGAAGAACTGGACTTATATAAGATCTTTGTTATTAAATTGAAGACATTGCGTATTGAATGACGAAAACTAGCGCCGCGCCACGGCTTGCCTTACTAGATAGACAAAATAAAAATCATTTAAATATAATAATTCTTGTATGGAAAACGAATTGACAACAGTCGCGTGTACACGTCGTTTTTAAATATTGAAGTGTCAAATACAAATTATCGGTCAATCTATTTACGTGTGGCATTTTTATAATGACGAAAATTACATCTATTTCTATACTCACATTATAAGTTTTTATCGGCAACTGAACTCGGTGGACCTGAAACAAGAATGGAAATTTACTCATCGATTACGTTCTGGACGTATTCATGTCATATTTGATGTAAGAAAGATTAATAATAATAAGAGACGATATAGTCACAGATATATTTGGTCCGTAATTTTGTTTTATTCCGTTGATAATTTTTTTCTGCAAAGCTTAGCGTAATTAAAGACATTATATGTGGAGTGGTGATTCGTGCCACGGTTCGTGTCGCCTGAGCGTGGAAATAAAAATAATTTAAATATAATCTTTTCTTTGAATGGTGATCGAACCCACAACCATCGCGTTTACCGTCAGAGGCGGTCTTAACTATTTGTCTGGACAGGCTTTAAGGAGTGAGTCAACTGATTTTATTGTGTCTTTCAAGCACAAATATTTGTTTTTAAATTGTAAAACACAGTGTTTTGTCAATGGTTTATGGTTGCGTTTCTTCCAAAATGCAAAAAACATACATAAATATATTTGTATAAAAAATAAATCTATTAGAAGCGAGATATTCTATTACTACAAAAACTACATGATGGATTGTTTCAAATATTTATCATTGTCTTGTGGTCAAGTAGATAAGCAAAATGTCGCGGATTACAAAATAAAGAAGCAAAAACTACTAACAAAGGACTTACAAATGCGTCATAGTACCTAGACGACGTTGTTACCACGCATTTTATCTAAGATACCAAATACAATTACTTTAGGCAAATAATAAAATATTATATTAGCATGAAAAACTAGGCAGATATATTGAATTTAGAATAAGATCTAAGCATATGAACGACTCGAGACAGTTTAAAAATAAACAATTATCGGCTACTTAGAAAAATAATAAAATTCTGTATTTAGTTTTAACTAAAAAACCGTATTTTACTATAGTTAAGTTATGACATTTATATTTCTTTTACAGCTTCACACTTTTTTTCGCATAGCAAGATAGTCTGAAAGAACCTAGTGTCAAGATACTTCGTTCTTCTCTTTCCGCCCGAATTCGATACATTACGTGTTAAGTGGCGGAACTCTACGCCGCGCTTTGTCGTGCCAGCACGGAAATTAAACCCACAACTAATTGAGTTTCTAGTGTACGCTGTCCCAACGCGCTACGATGGCGTCGAAACTAAACTATGTATACAGTAAGTCAATAACTTAACCAAACTCGTAAACTGAATAAACTTGTATAGTATTTATGTGCAAGAATTAATAAATTACATTACTGAATAAAAAAAATATTAAAAATCTGAAATCTATATTAATATACATTCAAGCCTCGTGTACACAAAGCAAATATAGAATGAACATATATAGGAAAAAAATTTGTAATAAAATTTAAAATATATTAACAATATGAATAATCACGCAACTAATTACATTTATCCAGTGTATTATTTTCAACGGAACACTATTAATGTACAGTATCATACGGTTTAAATTGAAACAAATCCCGAGTACACGCCTACTACATCGATATTAATCATAAAATACGGTGTTATTAATATTGGTTCTTGCTTTATAGTAATTAAAACACGAGCGGCGTAACCGATCAATATAATACAAATCAGAATGTGTTCAAATAACAGGCAAATGAGTTTAAATTATGAAAGAGACGTTTACAAATACAAAATTATCGGCTATAACAGCCACTTCCGATATAAAAACGAACGTGTAGCCATTAGTCAAACAAAAATGTTATCTTTTATCAAAGAGTGCATCGACCCGACGTAGTTGAGATTGCGTGCCGGTAATTATATTCAGAATATTCTACACCTATATAGTAGAGTTTGAGAACAAAATATGAAAAAAAAATGGGTTTCAAGATAGTGGAATGTGTAAGCTAATTTATACAGTAACAAAAACGTCTTCAATGTTAACAAAAAATCTTTAAAAAAACAAATTAAGTATATAAACAGATAAAAAATTTCGAACGTAACTTTAATAAAATAATATTATTGTTAATTTATTAGGAAGAAACAATATGAATCATCAAACGCAGCAAAAATGAAAATATAAAATCTTTTCTTGAACTAAAAAAAAAGCAATTCTATCTTAAAAGAATTTTTATAAATCAAAAACATCTATTTCCCAAATATGAAAAGGACAATAAATCGATGCGGGTTGCATTTGAAATAACTGATATAATTTTCGTAATGGAAGGCGGTGCGGCATAAACAATTTTGCAGTGCATTTCGCCCACCCCTGCATTGCGGGGCTTGCGGAGATCCAAGTCTGCGGGACTGGCGCACCTATTAAGGACTTTTCGTGACATAAATCGTTGGACACTTCCCCCTTTTTGCACGGAACCTCGGTGAATACCAAATGTTAGGTAATGTTTGTGCAAATGTATCCAAAATGTTGCTTTAGAGTATTTTCTGTTCAAATAACAATTTATTCTTCAAATCCGACAGGAGTGAAAGGCCACTTTGTCACTTTGTTTGCTTATATGTAATTTTTATAAAAATTGAAATATGCTTTGGAATTTGTAATAGATTACGTCTATAACTGCATACTTATATCTTATCTGTTTATATGAATGTAAGAACACAGGCGGACTACTCGTAATACACGCTTTAAAAAGACTTTCCAATCAGTTTCGAAACTAGAGCTCAGACGAAAGGCAAACAAGTGGTATTTAATATTAACGCCCAACATCGAATTAAGGTCATAATCAGAGTAATTGTTGTGCATATAATAGTTATTTCAAAGAACAAGGGCGTGGTCTACGTCTAAATAAAGTTCTAGTTTAATTTTTAGAGGGCGAAACACAAGGTGAGTGTAACGAACCCGTTTTCTGAGAAAACTAGAAAAAAAGCAAATTGGCAAGCCCTCACGTCTGGAATTGGCATGAAAAAATACGGCGGAGGATTAGAGTATGGTTAGAACAAAACTAATTTGTGTTTTGCAAGCCTTGTCAGACAAATCGGACATATGGTTTCACAGAACATAATTATTGTGAATATGTTAATACCTACATACATAGAGCTAGTAAAGAAATGTTAATATCGATTTCAGTACTGACATTAAGTATTGTACTTTAAAAAGTTGATTCTTAAAGAGATGTGCAATAAAACAAAAAAAGCGTCGTATGAGATGACATATCTGCAGAGTTGAAGCGTGACAAATTCGGGTAGCAATTTAATACAAGAGTTGTATATAAAAAAACTATTTTAGCATTCAAAGAGCTCGCTCAAACAAAAAAATATTGTGGATCAATTCACATTACAATATGTCACTTTTAGAAAATGTGCCCCTACTGATGTAATGTATTCCTTTGAATTATACACCAAAAACCGCATTTTAGGGCAAAAAAATGAAAATAAACAAAAATAAACGAAATATAAGATGAAAATTTCATATAAAAATCCTCATCATTTATATGCAAAAGTTAGTCAGTGAGCGCCAAATATTCTTTGACGCACAGAATAAATAACGAAGTGAGGCTGTCTACCATCATATATACAGTGTGTTTAGCATTAGAACACGTAATGCCACTTATATACCTATAAGCAGACCATCCGATTGAAGGTTTTTAAAAAATGAAGTTAGTTTATATGTATATAACGATATAGCGAAAAATATACCTTGCAATTTATTTGAATTTGACTAAAGCAAAATCGTGATACGATGCGTACGAACGGGTAAGGGCAATATTATACATCTATTTGCCATATTATGGAATCAGCAAAGTAATTTATGTAAAACTAGATACACATAAAACCTACGCGATACTAGCCGTTGATTGTTTCAAATTTTAATATTTCATTTCATTTTATATGGAGCAATTTATAAATAAGGTATCCCGTAACATAATTACTAGTAGATTGCCTTGAAGCGTGTCAAGTAAGTAGTTTCTTATCGAACCGTAGGCAAATATTAGTAATAAATAATTAAAATTACATAAAACATATACTAAATTTAATCAAATAAAATAATTAATTGTATATTTTGACTGCCTTTTAAAAATTTTGCAGTTAAATAAATACTCAATCAATAAAACCCAAACTTAAATACAAAATGTCAAAAGATTTATATAAAAATTAACACCTCGTGCTACATTACACATCGAGGCGAAGTGGGAAGCGTCTGACTTTAATCGCGATTGGTTGTGGGTTAGATTTCCACTCAGGGGAATGATTATATTTTAATTATTTTCACACCTCCGCTCTAATACCTCTCCGCCCAACTCGCTAACTGTTGGAGATGCGTAAAGTAAAAAAAAATAAAGGAATAAAAGTACACATCAAAAACCAAGTCAATGACGCAGCTTAAAGATTATTTAAAATTCATCCCATTTGATCCAGAAAATCTGATGTCACAGTTAGATATCAAATATAATTATTAAGCTACTTTCAAAAATTTCCGAGACGGTTCATTTCAACTCCTTCTGTGCCTCCCGCTGGTAGCATCTGCTACCTGCTACTTTTTACTTGATCTTGTAATTTTTTGTTCAGACTTTAAATAGTTTTGAGTATAACAGTATATACTTAATACATAATTTAAGTAATTAATATAACCGCAATCGCAGGCAGTAAGAAAGTGCGGAAAGTGACACTGTGTTGTCCACTTTCCGCTCGAATTCGAGACTTGGCGTGCTGAGTGGCGAAACTCAACGCCGAATATATTACTTATGTGGTAATAATAAGTTCAAAAACATGATTAAAAAATTTTGAAAAAATTACTCGCACTTTATACTTAAAGTTTATATCTATATTAGACAACTTTAAATCGGGCCAATGCCACGGAAACAGGAAATGGATAAATTATTCAAAGACGAAAGAAAAAGCGTATTGCGTCATACGACGCTTTCCTCTTGGGTAATTCAAACGTGCGTTGTTTATATATAAGATTGTTTGTTAGTAAATTTCTATATTTTATGGAGAAATGTAGTAGAATAGATAGGAGAGTAAATAGGAATCAACTATTTAACTATTATTAGTAAACCTTATTTAAATTTAGCATGTAAGTATATATCGCTTAGCTTACATATAAGTTTATGAGTATTGTAAGTTTTAAATTTCGTTTGTCCCTCAATTACTACTATGCTGCTATATGCCGTAATACAGGTTTCTAGTACGGTGACAGTGGCATCCACATAAATAATGTGATATTTTGTAACTGTTTAAGCCAAGCAATGTTAAATTGTAATTTTGTAATAAATAAAATTGTTATTATAATAATTTAACTTAAATAAATATTCTTAACGACAGATTAAAGAGTTCTCATCGGAACTTATATATCAGAGATTCATGAATCACAGAACAAATAGTGTATCGTCTATCGTACTACAGATGTACATTTAATAATGTATTAAAAGAACATTTCTTTAGAATATTCAATAAGCTCTTGAATTTACCATTATATTAAAAGAACTTTATTAAAATACCTGTATATCTATACTAATAAACCTTTTAAATCTTAATAATCGTATTAACAATCCTCAAATGTATAAATACATATGATAATAAAATCTACCTGCCATAAAAAATAGCCAACTACCACGCAAATCAAAACCATCATCATTTTAAAGCTATATCGTTACACTTTAACAAGTATTTTAATTTAAAAAAGGTATTATTTTATAATGTGATTAACTTCTTCTGTGCCATAAAACAAGTATTTTATGTCACACTCAAAAACACAAAGAAACGATGTATAGCGTATATTAGTTTGTTTACCCAGTACTGCTTCAAAGACGAATGGAAGTGACTTTGTCTATGACCCCTGCCCTCTACAGAGCACCTTATATGTAGACTCCGCGTTTTAACAAGTAATTCACAAAATACATTTCTATTGTTTTGAACAAAAAAATCCTTACAAAATATTTAAAGAACCCGTAAAAGTTCACAAATTTGCTGCTACGTTATAAAAAAGAAAAAGAGGTTTCTCTCCTTTAAATGATTTTTGACAACGATAACAAGTGATGCTGAACTAGTACTTACTAAAAAGTTACAACTCAGCAATAAAGAATTTTCATATACTTTACAAACCTTCAACACAGCTAACAATACACAGATAAATTGAGTAGGTGATGATAACTTTCTTTCACTTACTGTTTTTGATATAAAAATAAATCTTTCCACAAAGTAAGCTATTGCTTCGAATAGCCATCATTTTTTATAATAGAAATTAAACTGTATTAAATATGGAATAAATATATATTTTTCAAATAATCCTATCCTAAATCCGACGTAAATATAATTTTAAGTATTACATCGTGGGTGTGATTTTTTTTTAATTTTGTTATTTAACGTCCTGTATGTACTATAGCTAATATTTTTACTGTCGCCTAAATAAAAAGCATTACCTTAATAGATAGAGGAAAACCAGTGTGAAGGGACTCAGTCTTCTACCACCAGAAGTTAACCATTAGTGATAACATATCCCCGATGACGCGTAAAATGCGCGTTGCCATAGCAATGTGTATGTCAAACTAATGATAGATATGTGTGTAATATCAATTTTATTAATTTCATGTATTTATATTGTAATATAATAAAAAAATATTGCTTTACAAGCACTTCTTCTCCGTACAAAACAACTATGCCAAGTTTTATACTTTCATATCCATTAAATTTTCGTATAAATTATTTCAAAACTTTTCTTACACATATTAAATATATAGAATATAATAATAATCAATAACTGGATACAATCATTACTCTATTCACACTTCATTTAAAATGTAACACAGTACAATAAGCGTAATTTCTATAAATTCTAGACCTTTAACCACTTTAAATAATAACTAAATTAAAATTTCTGAAGTTAAATCAATTTACATAACTCGTCGCTTTTAGAGTTGTACTAATTACAAATTTTACGTAAAGTAATTTCAATTAGACTCTTTAGCTTTATGTATTTAAAAGCTTTTTAAGTTACTATTTCTTGGGACTCTTTTCTTTTTTAGGGACACAGCAGGGTAATCAGAGTCAACTTAGCGTCAAGACACTCCGTTCTCCACTTTCCACCTGAACTGGAGACTTTGTGTTTTTGAGTGGCTGAACTCAACGTTGCGATTTAGGTAAATTAGACTTATTATATTGTATTCATATACATATATACAATAAAGTTTTGTTCTTAAATATAATCGTTTGCCAACACACATTAAAAAGTTGTTTAGAATTGGCAATCTTCATTTCAATGTAGGTACTGGCCTATGAGCCAAATAGGACACGACTGTAGCGTTATCAGCTCTCTAATACAAAAAGGGTTTTGAAAACACAATAATATTGCACTACTAAGTATATATTAGGAAATAATACATATATATGTATAGTAAAACATTAATTACATGTATATTAACTTTACGACATATAATTTAATAATAATGAAATTCCATGAAGCGAATTTTGACAAAGACTAAGGTCATATTCTAATGAATTAGCACCTAAAGAACAGAAAAAAAGAACTTAAATGTTACTATTCTAGGAACCGTCAAACACATATGCCAGAATTCTGACAAGGATTAAACGTTGAGACTAAAATTTAACTTAAGTACTTGTTATTTAACTGAGTGAACTCCATAGGAAAGGCAGTGAAGTTTAAATTTCTTACTGGTTAATACTGACTGCGTGGTTTATATGGTAAGCAAATTATACAACTCTGCCGATATAAAATATTTTTAAAGGAGAATAATATTTCTTTTGTGTACACAACAAATGCACCACAACACCTAACTACTTAGAAGCAGCATTAACTACAATTTACTGTTTATTATGATTTCTTACATCAATATTAGTATCTACGATAAATTAATACACTGCGGATGACTGAACTCGGAAATATAGAGATTAGTATTGGCTCATTTAATAGAAATTGTGATGTTTTATTTATAAAGGACTACTTTTACGGTGTAAATGAATAACGCATGTACCGAGTATCGCTTTTACACCCATTTACAGTTGTTTTTAATACAATTTTTTTTAATGTATCATTGGAAGTAGCGCATTCGATTCTCGCCAAAGCACTTTCGCTTTGTCTTAATACGAAACTGAATTTGATATTAATTACATATTACAATAAAAGTTATATAATAATTTCGAGGCTTTTTATGGGGGTGTTAACTAAAATAGACAAGTCTAGTTTGTAAATAACAAGTTATTCCATTAATCGTGGAATTTTTTCTACGATTTTAGAAAAATTGTGACATAAGATTATGCGGCCATAAGTTTTACTGTCGCACCATTGCTAAAAACTTTCATGATAAGTACGCTGACATGTATTCATGTAACAGATAGATGTAGAATGTACAAAATATATTTCTTATACATTTGTTATTAAATACTATGAAATATATTTGTGAATACTACGAGATTGTCTAGTTACATTGATCCTTAAGCCTTATCGACTATTAATGATACTCTTTATGGGAGGTCACGACATACAATTTCAAACATAACTTATCAACTTAGAATTTTGTTATTAGGTTGTTTACATTAATTCCATTTCCAACGTTTGGAAAAAATATTTTTTTTAAGATTTTAGGGCGGAAGTAAGAATTAGTTCCCATCAAAAATCCGTAATCCATTACAGATTAGGGTTGTTACTGTCGTAATATTTACATTGGAACAATATACGCTTTTTGTGGCCCTTACTAATATCCCATTTCGCAGCACAGCCTATTTGAACAGATATATTTCCGGTTTAGCTTTTTTTCTATCTGTTTAACTTATTCATTAGTAACAATTTTTTTCACACAATTTAGAAAAGGTTCAGCTGATAATACCGTTACAATATAACATAAAACTATTCGAAAAAGATAAAAGTTACAAAACCACGGGGAAAGAAATAGAAATATTGCTTATATACAATTTAAAAATATCGATTTATTTAGGTTTTTAGTGTAGATTTTGTTTTTGGTCACAAATCATTAGCCACATAATGTCTAGTAGCACAATTTTTAAATTACCTGAGAAAACGGAATTGCTCAGATGTATTTCTGGCTCTCCCACATGTGTGATATAAGAGACGAAAATTATATATATATATATGTATATATATATATATATATATAAATTCGTGATGACAACAAAATAGGTGCTTTCTAAAACGTGTGATTCTTAAAAACCTTAGCATTTAATATAGTTTAAAAGAAATGGTGAAAACATCTGTCAAATTATCGAAAAACAGTACTTATATTGATATTTACACGTAAAAATTCGGAGAAACAATTGAGTCACGTTGCGACTCACCCCAAAATGGCCATAATAACAATGCAGCTACTTAATCCTACTTAAAATTCAACAACGAAACAAAGTAAAAACACGAGTATACACCAAATTTAGTCATATTTAAATATATACTACATACATAAGGCTAACTTTAAAAGGTAAATAAGTTTATTTCATGTGGAATAAAAAACACATATTATACACATATATACGTAGGTACACTTTTAAACAATATTTTTTTACTATATTACCAAAGACAACTACAATAATCAATATAATAGCTGAAGTATGAACTACGCACAAACTCTAATTCTAATACTTAGTTAAGATTCAAATGATCATAAACGGTTAATGGCTTTTAAAAAAAATATATAATATGTGGGACCCTAATCTTGGTAAGGCGCGTGCGCACTATGCGGGTGCTTTGGCCGCTATTGTATAATGACTTCATAATAATTGGCCAGTCATCCCATTGCAATGGTCCCGTATAGTGATTTCAAGCCTTGGGGTGAAAATGGATATTCATTTGTAATAATTACTTTGAGAATTTGGCCAAAACTTAGCCCCCGTGAACTATAGCTATTAAATTCATTTTACACAATAGCATATGTTCATCCTAAGACCATAGTATCTATGTGCAAAATTTAATCACAATCAATTCAGCGGTTTGCCCGTGACGACGTCACAGATGGACAGACTGAGTTACTTTCGCATTTATAATATTAGTATGGATTGTAGATGGTAAATAATAATACTACGAATATTTTCAAGTAATTTCTTTGGTTATTACAATTACATATTTAAAAGTACATAAGGCTATTGTAGCGCAGTTGGACAGCGTCTGTAAACGTGATCGGTTATGGATTTGATCCCCATTCGTGGAATGATAATATTTAAATTATTTTCATTTCCCTGCTTTGACAAGACAACGTCCGTCGTTGTGCTCCGTCCCTTAACGCGCAATGTTACGGTTTCGGGAGAAATGCAGACAACGGAGTGTATGAAAAAAAATGTTTTTTTTCATTAATCACCCCGTCATACAGACTCCTCTAAAGTGTTTTAAACGTCTGGTAAAAAAAATTATAAAAATGGAGTTTTATAATATTATGAATATATAAGAAACAAATCCAGAGGTCATGTATGTGTATACAGTACAAACATACATATATTAACATTCATTCACGTAAAATTATTAGTCAAGTTCCTTAATCATAAAGTCAACTGTGATAAACAGTTTTTGCTATCAATAAATAAACTTTTAATATTTGTACTGTAAACTTCACCGACCTGTAAGCGTACACAAAACCCTGCAAAAAAAATATATTTATAACACCATACATTTAATAATACCTTTACGAAATTCTAATATTTAATCGCATGTAGATATTATTTAAAATCCATGAGGGCCAAAAAAAAAATTCCAAACAGTCTGTCCAATTAGCATTAAACTCTTTATTAGATTTCGACCCATATTTCCGGATAATTAAGAGACCGCCGCTCCAACATGATTGAACAAAAGTAAATAATTTAAATTACATCTGCCCTTGTGGGTGTGTTGGGAATTTATGATCATTTAAAAAAAGCATAAGTTGCGACCAGCATAACGAATGGTTCAATAGATATAAATTACAAAGTCCAAACATTTAGACATGCATACAAATATTCAAATATTCAATGATATTTCAGATTAAAAGTTTTCAAATTTAGATTAAATGTTTAATATTTCTGCTTATGATATAGCATCTATGACTGGATTTTAATCTGAAAGGATTATATTAAAAACTGTTCCACAGCTCCTTTTATAGTAATTATTAAATAACATTTTCATGGTATATCAATAAGAAAAAGAACAAATTCAAGAAACTATTATTCTATTTACTTCCATGGCTTTTGAACAAGTGAATCTTTCACTTCATTGACAACTCGGTGTAGGATAATCCTGCTCTAAACAAAACAGAAATAATAGCTAACTTCCTGCCGCTATAATAATATTGGTGATAAAATCTACGCATTGCCTCATTAAAGCATAATTCAAGCTATTAAAGTTGCTACCGAATGTAGCCTGAGTCATGGCCCCCATAAAAATTTGCAGACCAATGCGTTCCGCCGCAATATGGTCATTTTATAATTTGCAACTAATTATATGGGACGAATAAAATGTGGCTGACGAAACAATGGATGTTTTAATAACGTCGCATGCCAGGACAGGGGTTTCGAAACTTGCTTTCGACGGGGAAAGTCAATTTTAGATATGACAATCAAAAATACGATCTATTGAAACAATTGAAATTTCTCATTTAATATTAATGCTAATTACAGATTAGGATCAACTATGTGAATATTTATTAAAAGTTGTGGGTGGATTTTTATGTAAAAAGTAAAAAGCTCTTGAATGCAACATTTTTTTTAATTATTTACAAATACAAATATACTTTATTTTACGCACATACAAAATTATCAACAAAGAAATAAAACAAAATGCAAAATAAGGCGGCCTTATAGGCGGCATTTATAACGCCGCCTATATTATATTTAAGCTAATTTAGAAGTACAAATCAAAAATACTTCATGATTTCGAAAGAATAAGAAACGGGAACAAAACAATATATAAGAAAAACCAATATTATTAATGAGATGAGGGGAAAAAAGTCCGTTAAACTATTAGAGCGTCGACACTTCGGTATGGTGCGGCATTACAATGGTAACGCATTTTTTACAAATGCGGCACATCATTTGTCATTGGGACTGCTGCAAGGGCGCAGTAGGAATTGCAAATGACACTAAGTACATCAAAGTGAAGGATAGAGCGATTTTAAGTTTCGTCGATACTTTAAGACATGGATCACACAAAGCATCGGTTTAAAAAATGTTTGTAGCACAAAAACCTTTACCTACTATGTATTATTATTTATATTATTTTCTAATAGATTTTTACATAATTTTTTATAATTTTAAATATAGAGGAAGGGAACCACACGCAACTATACAGCAATAATATATATATATATATATATATATATATATATATATATATATATATATATATATATATATATATATATATGTTAATCTACCATCCTACCTCCACCTCACATACCACCTACATGGATTCATAAAGAGCAGCGCAAAAATGAAATCTTCAGGAAATCTCTCTTCTCTTCTTTCCATGTGAAATTAAGAATCTATTTCTTAATTTCATGCCACCAAATCCACCCACCGCCATTCTTTGTTTATTGGAGCATTCAGTAACAAAAAAACAAATCTATATAAAAAACATTACCCTTACGCCTATACTTCATCATACAATTTGAACCATACGCTATCTAGAACAGAGACCAACGGTTTATAAGTAGGGATTTAGTTGGCGTTTTTGCCCACACGGTGTCCAAAAATGATTAATAGCTACGATTACTCGACAATCCGCATGTATGTTCAGTTAAATATTCAAATATTGCATTCACACAATTGGTTTGGTGGCACCGGTGGGTACAAAACCGGCGTATAATTATATAGTTTGTATGTAATTTGTCACGGTACAGAGCTTAATACAAATTTCTAATATAGGCAGCCGATACGTTTGTTCAAAGTGGTGATTTATTTATTTTCTGCGCAGGAGCCCTACATTAAAACGTTAAATAGAGCTTTTAAGACTTTAAATATCGACCTAAGGCATCACATAACAGATATTTGAACTGCACTATCTGTGAATCTTAATATAAAATTACAAATTCTGACATTTAATTATATGCAAAAATCTCTATATTCTTTAAGACCAAAGTATATACATATAATACCCCAGTATTTGATATATATGCACCATCATTCTGCAGGGGGTCTCCCTGAGTCTACCAAAGTACGGTATGAGACTTAACACACACGTTTCGTTTCTAATAGCAAGTGAATTGTAGAGATAGCATAATGATATACTACTACATTTCTTTTGCCTATCCCAGATGTCAGAAGAAAAAAAACATAATATTGTATATCATAATAAAGATATAAATATATTAAACTCAGTCTCATATTGATGAGAGCAAGAAACAGTAATGTACATAAACAACAAATATAATAGATATTCATCAGCAAACGACAATAAATAAGAAGATGCAGTATTTGAGGTATAACCTGGGTGATGCGTTACCATTGTATTACGGAAGCACGTCAAAATGTAAGACTAAATGCAAATGCTTTACAGTTTCAACAAATTACTAGCATGATTTGCACTTGAACTGCTCTAAGTAATGCTAGAAACTATAAACTAACAGTGTGTATGGTTCGAACGAAATTAACCTCTCGTGTGGAAATAATAGAAGTGGGAGCAATGGTATGATTTAAGGTTGCAAGTAATGCACGGTTACATGTCAAGGCCTGTAAACGCCAGCTGTTGGTTCAAGTGTAAAAAGTAAGCGATTGTCTTGTTATGATCAGCTTCACGCTACTTCCCGTATAGCATAGCGCAGTCTGAGAGACCTAGTGTCAAGGCACTCCATCCTCCTCTTTCCACCCGATATCGTGACATTGCGAGTGGAGTGGAGGAACTCAACGTTCAATCTCAACCCTCTGAACTTTCTCTTTCGAAATTAATTTAAATATTTCTCCGAGTGGGAATCGTATCCACAACCAATCGCATTTACAGCCAAACATTATCCCACTGAAGTACGATGGCCTCTATTCTAGTTATGCTAGCGTAAACGTTATAGCTACATTAGTTTATAAGTATTTTTTTTTAAATACTTAAAGCAAAGATATTTCACTGGAACGTAAAATTATACAGTAACGTTAAGTATGTATATTAATACGACGTTGTTTGTATATGTAAAAATTTAACTCCTACTTATTAAAATCGTTTTTTTAATTTGTTCCAATATAAGACGACGATTATTAAACACACACACCTAAAATGATGTCTTCTCTTACCAAATCAAATTAAGTCAGTGATAATAATCGTCATATTATATTAAAAATTTATATAAAATTGCACACAAAATTTATATTAATAATTCAATCAGTTCATGGCTTAAGCCTAAACCTAAAACTAAAAATAGTTATGTTGCGCGTAAATCATACGAGGCTGTCGTTATACCGTTGATTCGAAGGAAGATAGTAACATAACTCGTGCTATATACTTAGCGGCGTTCTTTAAAGCAACGAGTACCGTCGTAATGTAGACATTATTATAACTACTTATTGCAATCTGAATATCTTTGACAAGAAACAGCTAAAGGACGAAATAAATGATTTAATAATGAACTAGCTTAAAATAATTAATTTCGAATAGAATAGAATGCTTCAAAATTAAAATTCTACTAATTCATTTGGTGTCAAATGTTATATAGCTTTACGCTTTTTCCCCCATAAGCAAGGTAGTCAGAGAGAGCCTAGCGTCCAGACATTCCGTTCTCCACTTTATTACATTGCGTGTTGAGTGGCGGTCTTAGGTACTCAGTAAGTGCGAATCGAACCCACAACCAATCACGTTCACAGGCAGACGCAGTCACACTGCCCCCCCACAATAGCTTCAAATATTTGAATTTATACAAAAAAAAGACTCGAATGCATCAGATCTCGCACCAAAAGAGTTTTCATTTTAATCATAAAGATAGCTAACAAAGTACAAAAATAAAACAAAGCGATAACACTGTAACAATAACTAAATAAACCTAAATACTGACTCACGGTACGGCGGCGGTGATTTACGAACTGCGTCTGTACTATCATTTAATATAATGTTTGTGTTGGCGCATATCGTAAATATGCAATCGTAAGACGTAAAGCTGACGTTAACTAACACGCCGTAAATGAAACCGTTTCTTCTGTTTCCGGTTTGCCGTATATTTCATAGTCACATTACATTGATTTTGTGATGGAAATGTTGAGAAAATAAATCAAATAAAAATGGCTTTTGGCTGGAGAAATCATGACAATATAAATTATGCGGATGATGATAAATAATTATGAACACTTGTCTTATGTAGGAACGTGTAACATCTTATATACTCAATAGCAAATGTAAACGGAAAAAGGCTACCAATTATAACTAAATAATTATAATATTAAAATCTTTATACACTCAATATTCTAGTTCTCGCGCCCTTTCAACTTTCGCCCAATTTGGTAGCACGTCCTAGCGCTCTAATTTCAACTTATCTAATAACTAAGTACCACACGTTCCCAATCTACCATTAAACTGCCATTAAATCAAAATGCTGAAGAGAACATCACAATATTTTGTTAATAGTAGAATGCCGGTTGATCAATATTCTTGGGAGGCATTTACGGAAGCAATTGTGAAGAACGTACGGAAAAAATTGTGGGTGCTTTAATAATAAATGAGATGCTCGATTGCGAAGAAGCTACCAATAAAATACGTTATGTTACGAACGTTAGAAAATAAGGGGAAGAATAAAAAGGAAAAAAATATTGTTTATTAGAAACAAAAAAATAGCAATACATAAATAGTATTTTCAAGTATCTAGTTGATTTGGTTCATATGATTTAGTATTTGTTGGGTAGTTCTTCATTTGTTACTCCATTTGTTAGCAAGCTATGTATTATGTATTCACACTTTAGGTAGTGTACAATGCATCATAGAACTGTATTATTAAGTATTAATTGTATTTAGTAGATGCAATATTAAAAATATATTAAATATTAATATTAAAATTAAATTTCAGTCCGGGCAAGTTACTTTGCACGAACATGGAAGCAAACAGGAAAAGGATAATATTAATTAAAAGAATAGTTATAAATAGTTTAAAAATTCCCAAAACGATTAGGTACACAGTTTTTATTTCCTTTCCTTATGATAAGCCTTACTTAATACCTTATTATTTAAGTTTTTTCCTTTAACTACACCATTGTGTATATTGATTTTCCTGTTATATATTTATATATACATTACCTCATTACAAGAAATATATATTAAAAAAGCTTCAAAATAACTAAGCGTTAGTAATTAATCGTCATGGTATGGTATAGAAAAATAGTGGGTGAGAATTCCAGACTAAGGAATCATTATTTCATGGTATAAGAGGTGAGACATACAATTTTATAGAGTGACAAACTAACTAGGTTTTATGGTCTATAATAGTAAAAAAAAATTAGATATATAAATTTACAAATATAACATACTTAAAAATTCTTAATAATAGAAAAATATCTTAAAGTGGAACTTTTAGGGATATATTAGTTCTTTAGTTAGAAAGTTGTTGAACTTCTCCTATATAGAAGTATGCATGTCTAGACCGGATGAAGGACAATTAATTGTCTGACAAACTTTACTTAAGTACCGAGTTGAAGGAGTCACAAATGTTCGCATTGTTAAAACTAATCCAATAGCATCGTTATGAGATGTTGAAAAGATATTTTGATTATATCTAACTAAAAGAGGCTCTCGTGGCGCAGTGGGATAGCGTGACTATAAACGTGATTGGTTGTGGCTTCGGTTCCTTCTCAGAGGAATTAATTTAAAATATTGTCGTTTCTTCGCTCTGGTCAAGTTTAACTCAGACTGTCTCGACACTGGGTTCTCTCTGATCACTCTGCTATGTGGAAAAAAGCGAAGGAACTTGCAAGAAGCTGCACAAAAAAATATTCTACTAAAGCTGTCGGTTATTTAATTGATGAATAGATAAAGTTATTTTTAATCAATTATTAGTGGCACAATGATAATATTGCATATAATATTCGCTAATCAAGTATATTTATCAACATATCAAAACGTATAAAATTATGTCGAAATATCTAACAATTATCCGAATCACATAAAGCAACGGACTATCTTATTGAAAATATTTTCAAGCCGACCTTTCATAATCTGATTCTAATATTGAATGCAGAGCCATTATCGATAATATCAAGGCAAAATTGCCTTATGGTTCTGATAATCATGCTTGGACGGACTAATTTAAGAGAAATATACAAGTTGAAAATATTCAAAAAATATGAAATATTTTCTTTTATTCAGCAAAAATTTAAGATTTGCTTATTGATGTATTTTGCTCTGTCTACAACGAATACACATTAATCTTGACATTTAATAATATTTTTTTACACTATGCAATAAAAGCCAAGTTGTTTAACTTGGCTTTCTATTAGCATTACAAGACAATCCCATAAAAGGCCATTAAAAAGAAGAATCCAATATAAAAAATTCTCTACTTAACACTAACAATAGACAACGAGACTTACCTACGTCAACATCTATCAAATACGTGTTGGAAATAAAAATCACAGTGTCATATTGTTGAAAGCAAATGTTATAGTTAATTCTGGCCACGTCACATCACGGACGCGGCTGTATCCGTCATCCTGCCTATTTTAGGGTGCGTACAATTTCATGGGACAGATATTAGATCTGCAAATTGGTCTTGTTATCTTGCGCCCTCGTGACTGGGGTGACCAACTTATATAAAACTTTTTTATTTTTACAAATTTCCTGATTTGAATTAAGGAGTATCCAATGGCTTACTCATAATGAAAGAACGAAGAGAAATCTAACTTTGAGAAATTAGTTTAGTTAAGATATTTTTTAAAATGTAATTTCACGCCCTGTCTAACTAGACATATTAAACGTCTGATTCACATATATTACTTAATTTCCAGTAATAACAAATAGTACAAATTTTTCAGCTTCACGCCTTTTTTTGTACAGGATAGGTAGTCAAGAAGAACCTTGTCTCAAGACACTCTGCCCCCCACGGAGTGGCGGAATTCAACGCTGCGCTTTGTCTTAAGTAAGTACCAGACTGGGGAAATGAAAATATTTTAAATATAATCTCATAATTTCGTCAATTGAACATACAACCATTGCATTTGCAGTAAGACGCTGTCACACTGCGCCACGATATGGTATTCTTAAAATATTTATTATATATGATAACTCATACGAGAATAAATTTCATTGTCTAAAAGAAAACCTAGCCTATCTGATATATAAACTAAAATGGGCATTGCGACATATCGCCTCGTCAGCTCAGACAACATAAAATATAAGTAATAAAGAATTAAAATGTTATTGTATATAATCCATGTGACCTCAAGAGGCACAGCCATGGTTACCTTATCAACCCTCCCCGATGCATCTGTTATCGTGTAATGGACATCGCAGCACCGTCTGGCGTAGCTTTATTGACCGTCCTGCATTGGCTTCTTCTCTTTATGGTGGTGAAAATTACATTGCTTGAAGATATAATAATATGAAATTCGTCAAATTTAAAAGAATTTAAGTTTTTAGTATTAATTAGTTATAATGTAATTTGTAAAACAAATTTAGATGCATAATTAATTTGTTTAATAAATACATTTAATTTAAGCAAAGGCAACTAATTTATAAAAACTGGACTTTTTTAGGGTATTATCTACCCTAAAAAAGCCAGACACTGAGCTAAAAAGCGAACAACAAATATTGTTGTAGTAAGCGTAAAAGAATTTCAACGTAGCTGGATGAAGAACGCATGGCTAAGCGGTCAAGAGCGCTTGAACGGTTTTTCAAGAGGCGCGGGTTTAAATCCCGCTGCGTTCAAATTTTTATGCGTTTTCTAAATATGTCTTTATCAATTTCTATAGTATGCGAATAACACTTTAAAATTTTTAAAAAAATATACAAATAACATTACTTTTGTTGTTATAATCATGCACGAAATCCTATTAAATGAACTACTAATTTATATAATTAATTATACCGAAATCTTGATTAATTTTCCTCAATTAAAAATTACCTCAACAATTTACATCAATTATATGTAAATTTTATTTAATCCGCCCAACAAAACCAACAGATTTAATACACGAACAGTTTTCCGCCTAGCAAGACGCGGCCCACTGACCGAGTTGCGGCGCCGGCGCCCGCGCATGTCGCAACGTCATATGCTGTAATTAAGGTTATTCACACGCTAAACAAACAACTAAACGGAGATGAAAACTACTTTGATAACATCGCTGTAAATGTGTGATTCATTTTTAATTCAAAATTCGAGATTTTATTAGATATGAATTAAATTAAATTATGCCTAGTTGTAAGAAGAATGTTTGTTTTATTATTCAACGAATATAATATTTTTAATATGTGATTGAAAATATTTACTATATACATACTTACGTATAATAAATTAAAAACATAATAAATTAATGCATTTAATATTTTGCAGAGAAATTCAGAGTATTATTTTAATTGCATGTTAGCGGGATCGTGTAAGACTGCTACTTTGGTCTTATTTTCATACATTTATTAAACATTAACCCAACTGTACATGCAAAACGTTCGCGAAGTTACACGAAACTTTAATGTACTATAAAATAAACTGATTTTCCTATTTCAGTACTCATATATCGTCATTTATTATGAATGTTATTGGTTTTTATTATAAATTACATAACCGCAAATTGGTGATACGTAACTAAGATAATGTCTGAAATATAGTTGTTTCCTTCCCCGAGTTCTTATTAGTCGTTTAAAATAAAATGAGTAATTTATGTACTTATATTAAATTTTTATATGTATAATTAACAAGAGGATATAATTACTACAAATACCTATACCTATAGATTTGATTGATGATAATAGTAACAGATAAGAGCAAAATAGATAATGTAACAGATCGTTATAGTGTGTATATTAAAAAAAAATAAACTCACTGTCTTATTGATCTTTCTTCATGTCACTTACTTTGCCACATAGCAGGCTAGAAAACCTAGTGTCAAGACACTCCGTTCTCAACTTTCCGCCCGAATCAGAGACATTGCGTGTAGTTTGGAGGAACTCAAACCCGCGTTTTTTGTTGTCTGAAGAGGGGATAAATGAAAATAATTTCAAAATTCTTATATTTATCGTTGTGAAATAACATTGTAGTATAAACTTTTAAAGAAAATATTCCTTTCTTTTTTAAATGAAACAACATCTTCGCTGAATCAATTAAGTTTTGTGAAATGTGTAAAATAAAATAAATCGCTAATGATGAAAAGTATAATTTTGCTCTTAAACTGAAAAATGTTGAATAGCATCATTAGTAGAGACTACGGTACCTCCCTGTAAGATCTGCACGACTGCAGTAACTCGGCAGAGGGCCAAAATCATAGGAAGAGTACTTAGCTGCTAATAGCCACTCACCGGACTTGCAATTTTATGACAAATGTAAATCTAGGTACATTAATATGATATATTTGCATATAATCATTAATCATTGTCATCAAAGTAGAACGTATATTTCGAAAACATTACAGAAAAGTCCTGCAAACATATTGTAATTCAGTAAAACTATAAACGTAAATATATAAGAGGATATTTTAAATACTTGGGTATATTTTTATATTTCCTCCTATATCCCACTAATAACCTACACTTTGCAATCCTATAAAATTTTGATATATAAATAAAAATCTGATTATGAAACAATAATTTATTTATGTTTTCAGGCCATCGCGGCGTACAGCGTCTGATAATAAACGCGATGGTTGTGGTTTCGATTCCCAGCTCGGGGAATGATTATATTTTAATTATTTTCATTCCTCCGCTCTGGTGACAAGATAAAGCGCGGCGTTGAGTTCCGCTACTCACACGCAACGTGTTGGATTTAGCGGAAAGTGGAGAGTTTTTTCACTAGGTATTCTCTGAATACCCTGCTATGCGGGAAGCGTGAAGCTGCTTTCTTTATTTACTTCTATATAAGAATAGTTAATGGACAGGAAAAAAATATCCAGTTTTATATAAAAAAAAGTTTAATCATATAACTATATCTGCAGTTTTCTAAAGCGAACATGGCACCCAGAGGAAGCCGCGGCGGACCACCAGTTTCTAACATGTAATATAATATACGCTGGCGCATAAAGCGGGGCGCCCGCATGGTAGGAAATACCAACTTTAATTACCCGCACTAAATAATCAGTACTTTCGTTTAAATTATAATTCATAAGCTTTTTCCCGTTACTTCAAATATGTATAGAAATCATATAAAAATGGTATAATGTTGTGGTTTCACGCAAACTAGAAATACTCTTTAGAGACACGGTAATGAAATTGAAATTATGAATTTAAAATTCATAACATTTTCAATTCAGTCAGAATTTAGTATGTAAGTACTTTTGAACAGCCGAATGAACGTAAAGCTAGCACCGGCACAGGCAGTTTTGATGAGAAGAGTTTGCAAAGCAACAGTTTTCAAACAAAAGCAATTTTAATATATAACACAATAGTAGCTATTCTGCAACGTGTAGCTCAAATAATTTCAATTCCTTAGACAGACAAATTAGTATGGTAAAGATAAGATAAAAATAGTATTTTTTATGTCACATAAGAGTGCAGAGAGGTTTAAACGACGATGTCTTGTCGTCGTAGTACAAGCTATTTCACACACCCTGCCAGAGAGGCTGAGCTATTTTGGGCAGCGTCAAAGATATCGAAACAAATGCAACAAAGTCTTTACGAGTCACCTCTGTCGTCAATATCAATACTAGCATTTATCTAGCACTTATCGTATAAAACAGCAAATACTTCATAAATATACTATAATTAGACAATTTCATCGTGTATTTAAAGTTGTTGCGCTGACTTTGAAACGGCACCATATATCGCGTTTAGCTTAGCCAAGCTTTCTATTTTTAAAACAATACCAGCGATTGTTTATAAGACGGAAAAACGTTTCAGGAGCCTTGAAAAAAGAAACATTACGTGAAACTAGCACAATTCCTATATTTAAACCACTAGTGGCATTGAGACAGGATAATTTCTGGAACCATTCCATTTGATGGCAGAATTAAAATGATAAACGACCGTAAGTCACTAAATTATAAGGGAAAAATATAATAGTAAGGACTATTTTCATATAAATTCACACGCAAATGTGATAATCTGTTAAACTAAAAGAATATGCAAAGTCGTTCTTGTATTTTGGGTAATTTAAATAAAAATTTAAAGGTTAAATTGGTTAATAGTTGAACCATTGCGGTTATTTATAATATTTAAAAAGTGTTTTACTGACATGGCGAGTGTCTCCAATATGTAGCGGAATTCATTATTACGTTTTCTTTAACTAAACACAGAAAGAAATTTAATATTTTTATATAAACATTTTCTTGCGTCGAAATTAAATCTACAATTAAGGCTAGCTCTCCAGCCTCACTCGCACGGCATTATATTATATTATAATCAATTAATTATTTGTTATAATAAAAATGAATTACATACATATTTATTTTATACTTACACATAGGATATGTATACATTTGTATTAACAAAATGAATATCCCTTAATCTCTTGCAATGGTAAAAAGTATCAGTGGGCGTTACGAAGTCGTAGTCAGCTGTTATTCTTTGACATCCCGGCATTTTCTAAATTAATGAATTTTGTTAAGGGAGGAGGTGCATCTACTTAAAACTAGATATTGTGTGAAGTATGCTAATAAGGACGTGGATATTAAGCCTTTATTGTCAAAGTGAACACTAGACTGTCTAGAGCACTTTTAAAAAAGTAAATTAAAAAAAGAACTTATTTGTACTAGACGACCCATTTGACACATAAAATACGCGGCAATTTTCGTAAAAAGGAATAAAAAGTTTTGCTTCACGTATTAATCTACAGATAACGAGCGTGGCCATTGCATTGCACATGAAATTAAAACTAATGATTGCCTTTATTTCATCCACAAAGCGACGCTATGGCTATAATAATAAAATTTCATTTGTTGTATTCATAACTAAGCTCTTTGAACGGACAACAAGGGTCGGCCCGCGATGAGCAGTTAACGTTGAAATGCTATCTCACTATTGGATAAACCATAAAAAAATCGTAAAATATAAATTACAAGATGTAAACTGATAGAATGATATACTATATATTGATTATGACGAAAGTTCCCGAGAGCTAGCACAGGAGAATAAGGAATAATGAGAATAATATTGAGTCGTTAAGTTCGTTGATTACGAACTGCATTAACTGGATGAAGACATTATTTCCGTAGCAAATAACAATAGATACTATCACGATATGCGTATAAAATTGGTCATGGTGAAATTGGGAAATGTTTGACCATATAAACGGAATAGTGGGTTCATTTCCTACAAAATAAATGTGTAGAAATGAAAAACGGAATAATTTGTTATTGTTCTGTTGTTGTATCTTATTTTTTTTATAATAAACATAAAGCATTGGGCAAATAACTAATAATATTGTACAATATATATATATTTATATAAAATATAATATTCAATATATATTATGATATCAAACGAGCGTCACCTTAATAACATAGCACGTGGGACGAGCGGAGACTATTAACTCTTTTATTTAGAGCAAAACCAGCGGAATGCGGAATATAAAGATAAATTGGGAAATTCTTCTTAGTGACAAGCGAATATTAGAAAAATCCTAAATGGGTTTTAGTAATATATACTTATATATTTTTAATTAGAATGAGTCGTTTAAAATACTTTACGTTTTCTAACAGCTTCACGCTTTTTAATGCATTGAAAACTAGTCAAAAAGAACCTAGTGTCAAAACACTCTGTTCTCCACTTCCTACGCGACATAGAGACATTGGGTGTTAAATAGCGGATCTCAACGACGGGCTTTGTCTTTGTCGCCTATAAATGAAAATAATTGGCATCAAAATAATTTAAATGAAAATAACTTAAATGAAAGTAATTTAAATGAAAATATATAAATTAAAATAATTTAAATAAAAGTAATTTAATTAGTATGGTTTTCCTGAGTTTATAAATCGAACACTCAACTAATCTTGTTTCCAGTCAGACGCTGTCCCTCTGCGCCACGATTGCCTGTTTTATTATTTTACTAAGTAGTTTAGTCATTTACGCCATACGCCAGTAAAAATGTTAAAATAACATTTTTAAGATGGCAAAATATATAAATAAAAATTCTTCTTACAAATTTCAACAGCATATGGTAATACATCTATATATTGATATGGACGTGGCGCCAGACGGAGCTAATTTATTCTCGCATTATAGGAAACCACTATTATTATGTGATGTAAGCGAATAACAATTCGACAAAATAATGGTATGGGGGAAAAACCTATGAGGATAACACTCATACTAAGCTACTTCAACAATCATTAAGCCAGCGTTTTTAAAAAAAAATAAGATTATCTGTACACAATAGTTGTAAATTCGCATTCAGGTTGAAGTAATACATTAGGTTTCCTTGGCCTTTTGGGCAAAGCAAAGTGGCAAAGTGTGTTGCACTACTTAACACTCAGTGTTTCTAAGTATGCAGTAAGTTTACTAAAGAAGGCAGTACCGCTTCGATAGAATTATAAAAGATAATAATAATTATTATTATATTATTACCTGTTATTATTATTTACTATTTATAAAAGCATAAAAGTGAAAGGTGATCACGAAACGTCAAAAACCGCTTTACGTATATGGATGAAATTTAGCATGGAGGTAGTTTATAGTTAGAAGACGATCGCTAAGAATGGTTTTTTGACAGGGTAGGATTAAGGAGATATAGGAGCTCTCGCAAGTTTATATAAGTCTTTAAATTATTTGCTATACGCTTGAAATTTATACAGATACACCTTCATTACTACGTAGACGAAATCGTAGGGAACAGCTAGTGAGTATATATAAATAAAATGTTATAAAAAAAAGGTTAATAATAAGAATATTTATAAGATTACGCTTCATTAATAAACTCGCTAGCATGCTTCCGGTTAGTTCTAACCAGTTGTGTTCTCAGGTCTTATTTAGATTTTATGCAAAATAAAAACAAGTTTAATTGTTTTATTTAATAGAACATTACTTTATAAAATAAATAATCGTAATGTAAAGTTTTTATTATTGCACACTATCTATTATAAATATCGTAACAAAAGATTTATTATCACATCACGCTTTTTCCTACATATTTCCGGGTAGTCAGAGAGAATCTAGTGTCAAGACACACCGTTCTCCACTTTCCGCATAGAAATAAAAAAACATTACGTGTTAAATAGCGGAACTCAACGCCGCGTTTTGTTTTAAGTACCAGAGCGGAGAAATGAAAATATTTAAAATACAATCGTTAGCCCCAGTGGGAACGGAACCCAGAACCAATCGCGCTATGCCACTGCGCCATGTTGTGGCCTCGAGAACAATTTAAATAAATAAGGAACAAAATCAATTTATACAAGTGGGTTATTTAATAAACCATAAAAAGTGATGGGCGCAGAGCAGGTATCATCCACCACATGCGCATGATATAAATCTATACGACGAAACACTACAGATACGGCTGGAGCTATAAAAATTATGAATATGTCACATATAGATACCGTTACAGGCCCATACCAGCAGGGTGTAATATTAATCGTGTGATAATTTATGAAGTAGATTAAAACGGGGGATCTATAATTTATTTTCTAAACCAACGTTAATTACAATGTGACGCCCGATTTCATAATGAATTTCAATCTCAGGGATATCGTATTACTTTTGCTGGTATTTTCTTTTAGGTTTCTTAAACAAGTACTGTGCTCTAGGTTTATTTATGTAATATAGGTTGTTACCTATGTATCAATAAAAATATGTGCATATATTAATACTAACAAAAAAGCTTCACTCTTTTTCTCGTACAGCAGGATAGGCAGAGAGAACCTAGTGTCAAGACTCACTTAATTATTTGTTCTTCGTTCTTAATTAAAATATAACCTTACAAATGGAGACCATCGTGGCGCAGTGGGCCAGCGTCTGACTGTAATTGTGATTGGTCGTGGGTATGTTTCCAGCTCGATGGGATGATCATAATTTTAAACAATTATTTCCATTTCTCCGATCTGGTGAAAAAGGCAAAGTTAGATACACTAGGAGTAAAGACATACTTCATTTTTTTTTGTGTGGCCAGGAAATACAATTTTCACAGCCCATGCGTACGCAAGGCAAGCAGAACTGCTAGGTTTCACAGTATCGAGCCTAAAATCGACCCCCACATCCGACTCTTCGACGATCGACTCGTCCGAAGCCCCCTGTCCATACGACTACGTCCTGGAGGTAGAGGTCTAACAGCCGCTGGAGATATAGAGGTACCTCATGTTAACGAAGCGCCTCTCTAATGGATACGGCAAACAGAACATCCCTCTCTGCCATCGTGGCCAGCGACCGTGTCTTCAGGGCATTCAGGGCATTGATGGTTGAACCCGAATTTAGCCTCTGAGATACCCTGGCCTACCTCACCTAGGTGCTGAATAAGACCAGCGGCGATGATGTTCTCGAAGAGCTTGCCCATCTCATTCAGCAGCACTATTAGCCTTTATGCGGAAGGAGAGTCCAAAGGACGACCCTCCTTACGCAGCAGGCATAAACCTCCTTCCTTTCAGATCTTCAGGACCTGCCCAGGTGAGAGGCACTGGTTAAACAGTACTCAAACATTGCTGTTTTTTTTGTTTCAATTGTAAAAGCGTGTGACTGCAGCGTGTGAGTAAAGATTATCCTTACTTCCCGTGTAACACGGTAATTAAAGAGAACCTAGTGTCAAGACACTCCGTTCTCGACTTTCCGTGACGGACCTCTGTCATCTACTGCACTACAATTGCCTCTGATATTAATTAACTTATATTATTAAGAATTAAAAACTCGAATATTTTGTACCAGAAACTCATTAGACCTACAAAAGATAATAAGATTAGCCCCTATAAAATCTGTTCTATGAATCACAACCCCTAATTTAAAGGTTCTAGAAGTTTAATATTTGAACAATTTATACTTTCGTCATTAATTTTCTTATAACCAAAGCGTGAATAATACATGGAATAGATTAAATTAACTTCGTTTGTGTAAAGATTTAGCAGAAAATGAAATTACTTTTATTAACGGTGACAAACTTGTATTATTTTCATTGCCATAATAATATTAAGCCGCTTTTACCTTACTAAAGCAGAGAAATTATTAGAGGCCATTGTGGCGCAGTGGGACTGTAAACGAGATTGGTTGTGTGCGGCATTGCAAAACACGCAATGTCTCGGCCTCGTCCGGAAAGTGGAAAAAGGAGTGTCTTGGCACTAGATTCTTTCTGACTACTCTCTTATCAGGAGAAAAGCGTAAATAATTTAAGTTTATAATACGCCGATTGTATCTAATGCAAGTAATTATATAGTACGTTTTATACATTTTTGCGTGCATTTATTTAATAACTGATGATATTTATTAATACCGGATAGAATATTCATTGGCAGTCTTTAGTATACTGCTATTTTGATAGTTGTTAATATTTACAAGGAGCAACCGGCATTTGAATTCGAAGATCTAGTAGGATTATCCGTAAGCTTATTCTTAACTGAAAGATATTTGTCTAATATCGAGAACCGGGTTTAATAAGGATATACTCCCAACTAAGTCTTACCTAATTTGACTACAAATAAGATAAGTAAATTATATGGATCCCATTGATGCTCTGCATATAAGAAGAAGAATTTTAAATAAGCAATGTTATATTACACCGGTTATTTTTTAAAGAACTACCATTCGAGCTACACCGACTGACATTTTTTTATTAATTAACAATTCAAAAGTATTTATAAAGACGTGATATAATTTTGTTTTAGAATATTTGCATTAAGAAATCTTGTTTTAAAATAAAATAAAATTGGAAAAAATAAATGTTTTAGCATAATTATATTTAAAATAAAATTCACTGAAAACGCAATTACTTGATTTTGGGAAAGTGGTGAACGGAGTGTCTTGACACTAGGTTCTTTCTGACTACCCTGCTATGCGACAAAAGCTTGAAGCTGTACGAAACTAAAAATGAATTATATAATAAAAAATATATTATGGAAAAATAGTTGTGCAAAATGATTTAACAAAAGTATATGCGTTAAATTTCAGCAATTGCCACAAAATATTACACTGGTAGAATTTGTCTGCGTTAGCGTTAGCTTTTCATAGCGCCTTGTGTAACCTGCTTGTTACGTAAATATAATGTATTGTTCAAATGGGCAATGACCGTAAACAAGATGTATTTGCAAAATGGAAAACAAAGTCCTGGCTGAATATGATATTCTTGTAGGCATTTTATTGTATATTTCGCAAGTGTTCAACTGTTATTCATTCTAATATAGCGACGTTGAATAGGCGTAAAATGTAAACTAAAACAATGACAATGCGTGTAACGCACATTCCGCTATTAATTATTATATTATGATAAATTATAACTAAATTGGCATTTTAATATATAAATATCCATTTCACTGTCACTTAAAATCTTTATCTTGGACTTTGCACTAAATCTTGCAATTTGAGTAAACCGTTTACTCATATTGCCACATACAGTACGATATCCACACTCTGCTCATTACACATGCGTGCTATGCGTACTATACAAAAAAAAATTCATCAGATTTATGTAAACGCCACCACTCTATATGAAAAAACACATTAGGTAAACTTTGTGGCAAAATTCTCTCGTAATTTTAATATACGTTAGAATCTACTTTCTAGATACTTACGAGTTATAAAATTAATGTTATAATATGAAAACTTCAACTTTAGTATAATAACAACATATTTGCGAAAAGTTTTGAAGTGCAAGTTTTATTTACACATAAAATGTTATACATAGGTTTAGCTGAAAATAATACAATTAATTTGCAATATATTTTGCATAATAAAATACACATGCATTCATTTTCTATTTCATATATTTGATAATTGAAATTTTTTTTCAAGATTCAACGCCGCGTCTTTGCTTACCACAGCGGAGTAATTAAAATAATTAAAATATAATCTATACCCCGGAGTGAGTATCTTACAAGCCACAACCAATTGCGTTTACAGTCAAACGCTGTTCCAATGTGCTAAGGTTGTTATACAATATAGCTAATAATTTATGAAATTTTACATATAAAATTAATCTTATCAAGAACTTCTATAAGAACTTTTTAAGTGCGTGTCTCTAAAAAGTAATATAAACCATAAAGCACAATCGCAACACATTCTCTTAATAAATAATTAATTTCCCGCCAGTAGATAAAGGTAATGTATGAAATATTGATTTTGTAATTGCAACTGGAAATAACTTTCGTACCTATATATTTACTTATATTAAATACTTGAACACATACACTTAGATAATAATTTATTTTAGTGTTTGCTTTATGTATGCCGCATACGTAAACTATTTATATTACTGTTGGTCATTAACTCTTAAATCTTAATTGTGATATAAAAACTTTGCATATAAAATTACTTAATGTAATAAGTAATTACGTTCATGGCGCAGTTGTTACGCGTTGTATTGTATGTTCTACGTTCTAGTCTCTTTCAGAGGAGTATTTAAAATTATAATAAAATTATACTTGCGACTTTACTTTCGGACACTTTAATAAAATATTTTAAATAAAATATATACATTTCTTAAAACCTAGACAACAAAATATCGATTTAAAAGAAATATTGATTTAACAAAATATTAGTGAGAACCAATATTTTGTTAAAAATTAAACTTAAATATTAATTAGACGATTGATTGATATTAATGAATGAGTTGATATATTAATTAGACGATTCATTTCAAATAATATAGACCTTATGTGTATTGCAGATGCTTCATTCAATGCTTTTCCCAGAAGAGTTATATTAACTACTTGAAGAACAGAACGGCTTCATTGTGGGAGAACTTACACCGTTAAAGCACTTCAATACATGTACGTTATAATCAACATACTTTGAATTTAAACTACCCTTTGAATACTTAAAATTCAAAAAAACACAAACCGACTTTTAAAAGAAACGTGCCGTTTCGCTTATGTCAGTACTAAGTCAGTAACGTCAGTCATTCTCTAAAGTGAGCAGAAATTGGTCTCTACACCAAAATAAAATAAAGCTAGGTTCAATCTGCTTAACCCTTTAACAAATGAGATGCCTGAAGCCAAAATTATATATATTTATATTATAACTTAACGCTTGTTCATCATAGCCGAAACAAGGTAATCAGGAAGAACTTATTGTCAAGACACTCTGCTCTCCACTTTCCGCCTGAATCCGAGACATTGCATGCTGAGTGGCGAAACTGAAGGCGCTTTTAGTTTCGTAATCCGAGCGGAGAAATGAAAATTAATTCAATATTATCATTCCCCCAAGTGGAAACCAAAACTATACCCATCGCGTATACAGTTAGACGCTGTCGCACTGCTCCACGATGACAACTAACACTGTAAATTATTATATTGATATTGAATATAAAACAAAGTATTATGTAATCATATAACCAGAAAAACCATGTAAGCTGACACGCATCAGACAAACAATGCGAGAAGTTTGTAAAAGATTTACATAATATAAGTTTCATATGAAAGAATTTATAATCAGGCTGGCCTTAAGTAGCAACCTACTTAATGTATTGATATTATCAATTAAGCACACTGAACGGTCTGCTGCGCTGAGGGTCTAGAGACAACTTTGTTAATCTCATTTGCATACTAAGCTTTGAATACAACTGCAAATATAAATTAAGTAGGGTTGAACTTGTAAACAATATTTATAAAAATCGGAAATAACATTGTCAAAAACTGGACTGTTTTGAGCGACGTTAAGATCACCACTGCTATGTCCAAATCAATAAAAATTTAATTCAATAAATTGATTTAATCTTTTCGATTATAAATTTAGTGCAAAATGCATAATATACTTCAATCTATAAACAATCACAATACCAGTGTGTTCTTTTGAAGCAAAATTATATCATACAGTTCCTACATAATACGGAACTTTAGAATGAAATTTTGACAAGCAATACATAATATATAAGAAGACTGAATATGACATGTGAAGGTTTTACTCTGTCAGCCTACAAAAATATCAATATTAGCCACAGGCAAAAAAAAATAAAAGAAACAAAAAACTGTAGGTAACTTCGCATCACGGTGGTCGCAAGTGGTTTCTTGGAAAACATTCAAATTCCTGTGACAAGCTATCAGGCGTGCAGTTAAAATCTGCAGAATACTACCGAAGGCGACAGCCCTGCAAATATTAATCACTTCACGCTCCAGGTGTCCGACAACTATACACACTACATTATTTTCATCTCTGTCTCTCTAATTAAAACTTTATATTTCCGTTCTTAACGAAATTGTCGGGGTGTCGGAAGCAATTATAACTTACAACTACGTAAAAACTACATTACCACTTAAAAACTTTTTTTGTCTCATATAATAATTAAATAAATATTTGAGATAGTAATATGAGCATATAATATTTAAAATTCAAAGTTTATTTTAATTAGTCATTCATATTGGCTCTTAATACTCATATATGTAGATAACATTAAAAAAAAAAGTTTCTATCGTTAAATAATAAAATTTATTAATTATATTACGTCATCCGAGATTAATTTACTTTGTGAATGCTTTTAGCAGAATTAAATCAAAGTATTAAGTGAATTCCGTTGTAGCTTTGTAATTAATGTGAATAGGTTTTCCATTCAGCAATTTCCAAGAAGATTGCCATCTTAACATTTGAAAACATTTTTTATCTTAAATAAAAAAATATTTTCTATCACCAAACACGTGATAGCTTTACCCAAATTACCAAAAAATTGAGGGGCAGTATAAATAAAAATATCTAAGATTTTTCCAATATTTTCTTGTACTCCATCCAATATATATTTCTTCAAGCATATAATAATTTTAACTAAATAAATTAAGACACTTTGACTCCAATAATAAAATAACCGGTAATAATTACACGGGACGTGCTATAATACTTGTGGCTATGTCATTTAAGTTGTCATAACTACACGATTTATTATAATGCGTGCCACAACTATTACAACTAAAACAGCTATAAATCTTTATAAATTGCTTGAAAACATTTAAAAATGGTTCTATTGTTGCATGCTACGGTATTCCCAGAGATTCGCAGCCCGAAGAATGTTATAAATTATGTATCATATCATTTAGTGGATCTTTTGTTTTAATGGGTGTCAGATGACATAGATGCTAAATATATATATTTTTTTTAAAAGTAAAACATGTTCTTAATATAATATACTTTCTTAAATCATTTTTATCTTTCCAATAAGTATTTTATTTCTAATTTTCACGTATCTCTATCACATATCATTCATATCAGCTAAAAGAGCTTAGTGTCACATCACCCCGTTCTCCACTAATTAATATATGTTTGTAGAAGTTTAATTTATGACAATTCAGCATAAAACTTGCCTGCAGTCAAAATAGTCCGAACACATCAACAAGACCTGTTACACGAACAGTTTTTAAGCTTTAAAATTTACAGGTGTTTAAATTTACACACTTAGTTAGCCAGCAATGTTATCTAGTCAAAATATCTTTAAGTTTACACATTTGGATAAAGGACATAAAAAATAAACACAGTACATTCATTATACGGTATCTATTTTCGTCATAGACGGGCATACCATTTGCAAGGTGAGCTTAACGAGACAATAATAAGGATTCACATTTTTCATTTCACCTTTTAAGGCAAACCGCTGCGTAGTAAACTAAATACTTTGTTCTATAAGTGCTTACCCTTCATACGTTTATATATGTTAATATTAAAGTTCTAACTATAATGTGAATAATTTTGCCTAAAAAATAGAGATGAAATCTCTATAGACTCACTTTAAAGGTGGTGGAATTTAATCTTAAGCTTGGTTTAACCAGATCTATGATATATTTTTATATCATTAAAAAACATAAATTTTTCTTTTTTCGTCACTCCCTTCTCCACTTACCGCCTGAATACGAGACATTGCGTGTTAAGTGGCGCGATACAACGCCAAGGTTTGTCTTAGCTAGCAGAGCGGAGAAATAAAAATATTTTAAATATAATAATTCCCCGGAGCGGGAATCAAACCCACAACCAAGTGTTTTTCAGTCCGAGTCCTACTGCTTTTGTTCATCTTTGCTTGTCAATTAGCATGAGTATAAGTGAAATGCAGCTATTTTGCATCGACAACCATTTATAGCTAGATTTAGTAAAATATGTCTACATTCAAAGATATCTAGATTCAAAATACCAAAAATAAAGAAAATTTGAAAGGACGAATTATCATATAATCTAAACAATTTCGCGGTATAAGATAACTATCACTTACTACAGTTGTAAGTATTTAAACAAATGACAGCGTACGTGTCGTACTGACAGGATGTATGCACTGCGCGCAACTAAGATATTATCTATTAAGTGGGCATTTAGTCTAGCCCGCAAGTTTGTATTGTTGAGTTGGAAATTAAGTTTAATTATGTTTTTATTTAATTTTTAATATTAATAAGATACCTTACGCGTTTTCCCCCATATCAGGTTAGTCGGAGAGAACCTAGTATCAAGAAACTTTGTTCTCGACTTTCCATCCGAAAACGAGACATTGCTTGTTGAGTGGCAGAACTCAACGCTGCGCTGTGTCGTGTTCACCAGAACGGATAAATTCAGATAATTTTAAATTATGGACTTTTGATGATGATTATGGAAAATTTTATATTCCACGGACTGGAAATCAAACCCACAACCAATCGCGCTTAGGCGTTATGATAGCTATAACTTATTGACAATAAAAAAAATACTTACTTATTTTTTATTAAAAAACTTCAAAGTTATCTGTAAGATAATATAAATTGATATATCATTAAATTAAAATTATCTTAATTTTTAATCACAATATTTATTTCTAGGAATAATATTGTATTATATTTAGTACACTCATAATAAATACCTATCATTATAAATGTTTTTATATCATAGGGTAAAATCTTGAATGGTTACTATTGTGACTCAATTGGGTCGTCTTTATTTAAACAAGCATGCTAATTCAATACCAGGCAATGGAATATTTATATTGCAGGTAATTTTTAACTCAGTCTGACAGGATGAAAGCGTGAGGATATTTTAAGCTAATCAGTACACTAGCAGACATGCGTATTAGATGGCGGTATTGAACTCTACGTTTTGTTTCATTGAAAATTATTGAAATATAGTAATTCCATGTGCCGCGACGAACACAATGTCTCTAAGACGAGTGAGCAGAGAATAAAACGACTAATTCACAAGATTCTCTATCGTAGATTTCTAGATGGTTATGCAATAACCATAACTACTGAGCATGACCATGCTCTAAGGGCAGTGGTTTTCAACTGATAGTAGCTGTCAAGGCATGTCAAATGCCGTTGTGAGACGTAACAAATTGAAACATCAGATATCTCCGTATAAAAAAAATCAAGACTATCTTCATCCAATATCGTTATATTGTGAAGCTGCTAGGATAATTTACGTCGTTCATCATTTCTCATTCAAACAAACTAAACAGACTAACAAGCAGGTTAGAAAATTATGATAAAATAATAACTTAGATATTTTTTTTTTCCCGCATAGCAGAGAATGTGATATCAGTCATGAATGCAGCAGCAGAGCATAGCAGAGAATGGATAGTCAGAGAAAACCTAGTGTCAAGACACTCCACTTTCCGCCGGAAATCGAGACATTGCGGGTTGAGCGTCGGAACACAACACCGCGCTTAGGTAAAATTGTGAGCGATGAAATAAAAAACATTTTAATAATTAAGATAAATTCGACTACATTTGCATTTGTATGCATTATATTCATAAAGTTACAACACTCCGTCCCCATTTTGATTTTCACCATTTAATAACGTCGGACAAATCTAAGATCGTACCTACAACGATCAGCCAACATTAAAATATAATAAACCATAATAAAAAAGATAACTTACACATAATCATAGCATTCAATCTTTATAGACGTAACACTAAAAAATAATCGTCTTCTAGACGAAATTCTATTAAACCACCCTAAGCTTTACACACAAGTGTCTACGCAACGACCCCTAACATATTTTCAACTTGTATTTAATATGCGCTCGTAAAACAATGGACTCCTTAATAACAATGTAACTGCGAGGTTTTACGACATCATTTTATGATGCAATTCGAGCAGTTATCAAATCAGTAGATGGATTGCATTCTGTTATTGTTTTGGCAGCGGCAATGCCTGTAGCGTAAGATGCTAAATTAAATATTCTTATGTTTTTCTATAAGTTTTTTCACGTATCTCCGTTATATTATACTAATTGTTTATTTTTGTAGCTTCACGCTTTGTCTCGCATAGCAGGGTAGTCAGAGAGAACCTAGTGTCAAGACACTCCGTTCCACTTTCCACCCGAAATCGATACATTGCATGTTAAAGTGCGGAACTCAGCGCCGCGCTTTGTCTTAGGTTAAGACTACAGCGAAGTTAATAGAATATTTTATATATAATACTTTCCAAGAGTGGGAATCGAATTCACAAACATCCGCCTTTACAGTCATACACTGCGCCAAAATGGCCTCAATGGAGTAGCCAATTTACAACTATAAAATAAATTATTCTAGTCGCCATTTCTCGCGTAAGGGAAATTTTCGAAATATTAACGTAGCAGTGCGTCACCTTGATATTTCGATATGGTTGTTAGAACCTTTCTTGTTTCTATCTAAACGAATTTTAAAAATATAACCTTTCTATTTTTTTATTATAACAGCACTGTTAAGATTAGTAATAGGCGTGTATGTAATTATCATAATAATTGATGACTATCATTGCATTATGCTTTCTTTGAAGTATTGAAAGTTTGAAAAGGACTTTAATACTAAATTTTATCTAAAAAAAAATATGAGAATGATTGTTTTTGGTGGTGTTAAGTGTTGCTTTGCCATATTCTGCATTTAGTAGAAAACATATACTTACTAAATATAACATTAAAATAAACTAATATATCAATAAATTCCACAAGCTTATAATAATCTTAAGACATCTACGACGCCGCTATTTCTAAGAACATAAAAATTTTAAAGCAAATTATACAAATTAACTTAATACAAGTGTACAGGCAGATGTAGCCATTAATGTGTTAGTAACAGAGATTTTAATTGCTTGCAATTAAATTGCTCGAACAGACATCGAGGGCAGGTAAGCAGGCCAGGTAGTCGCTAAAATCAGTACCGTACGAACAAAGCATCCGGCGCCAAGAACGTGATAATTGCCAAGTGTTCGTCTATATATTATTTGCAGTTACTGTACATAATAAAACATAAATCTAGTAAGTAACAGTATTTAAAAGTAATTTAATTGTATATAAAAAAGACGAGAAGTATATAAGAAGTATTATCATAAAAAAATTTTTAAGCTTTCCACATTACCTTAGAGAGAATCTAGTGTCAAGACACTCCGTTCACCTCATTCCGCTCGAATTCGAGACATTGTTTGTATCAGAAGTACAACCACCGCGTTTATTCAGAAGCTGTCTCACTGCGCCACGACGGCCTCGATAGTAAACATATATTTCAGAAAAAAGATATAACAAAAATAATAACCTAACTACATAACGAAACTTAAGCAAACATCTACATACCATAGGATTAAGATCAATTCATTTGAACAAATATCCTGTCTGAGAAATGCATTCAATCAATATTAGCCTGTAGAATTAGTTATTATGGATGCTTTAGAAACCCTTGCGTTACTGACCGACTGACAGACAACACACAGCTGAAACCAGTGGACGTAGAAATATAAAATTTGACATGTGTGTGCTTTGGGGAATGTAAGAGAGCATTTATCGAAATTTTAAGAGGAATGCAAACGAAGTTGCAGGCTTATGCTAGTATATAATATATATTTGAAAGTTATTCTTAGTAAGAATCTATACCAATGACTATCTGTTGATGATTCATGTCCTTTTTGTTTTTGCCAAAAACACCTCATTGTGAACACGTATGGCTATGATAATCTAGAAAAACAATCGCAACTACATTTTGTCAAGTTTGTAAGTTGACATTTGTTACAGATATTACAGCTATTAGTCATTATAATTGGTTATTTGCTCACAATATATAGTAATTTATAAACAAATAAACAATAATAGTCAGCAATGAACAAGTGGAAAAATATAACTGAAACAGAAGTAATTCAGCCGATGTACGGCCGATTTGTCTAGACTTGTTTAGGGACAATAGTTGTAAAAAAGATTTGCAGTATACTCGAAAAAGGTGAAAAGTACAGCAATATGTCTCCATAGCCGGAGGGCTAATTGCAAAGTCTAGGGGAGCATGATAAACGAGATTATTTTTATGTCTAAACACCCTATCGTCGAGACTGTTACGGAAAATAACTTCTTTCGAGTCGTTTGTCAGCTTTAATATTCTCTCCCCCTGGCTCTGTGCGTATATTAATATACTAAGCACATGAGTATAATAGCAATTAGTTAGTTATTTCTATCAAAAATACGATTTATTATCATTTAATGCTAATTTATTGCAAAATCCTCTTACAGATTTTTTTTGCTTTCAATCCTCAAATTATCAAGTTGAACACGTCCAAATGACAGAATAAAAGTAATGTCCTCTAATATTGCTCTCTTAAAATTCATTGCCAGTTGGAGGACAATTTAGAATTGTCCGAACATAGGTCGTTATAACCACTATTGGGGGGGATTAGGGCTATAAAGGGCACTGCTGGAGGGTGGCGTACGCAGACAGCGTTGTAGAAAGGGTTTCGGAAAATGTACTGCACAGACATTCCAATTTAATGATATGTCTTCGAGACTAAGATAACGTGAAAAAATCTAAGTGATAGCCTTAGTCTAGACAATTTGTTGAGAGTAAAATTATCTGTCAATACCACATTAAAGAAGGCTCTTCTCCCTTATAATGTAATTGAATTGGCTGATAATTAGAAAAGCCCGAAGTCACTAGGGATAATTCAAAATTTTTTGATAATTATAAATTGTATGTGGTTAAATATATAAAAAACTGCACACATTTCGCCCATATATATTGAACAAAAATAGCCACTCATTAAGCTTTTTCTTCCTTCCAATAAACTGCAATTCACGCTTGGTCGGCTATGAGATATATTAAGAGCTCCCGGCGATTTAGCTACTTGATGCAGTAAGACCTTTGTCTACAAAGAGATAGTCGCCGTCTCGTCGCCTTATATTCAAATCTATCGTGTTTATTGGTCATAACTCAGGGCTGGCGTCGTTATGAGCTTCCGACATTCCAGCAAGATTAAAACGGCCTCACTGCTAGATTCGCTCTGACCATTTATATGTACGTGACTTGAATCAGCAGACACTTCAAGTACCTCCTAATCTTGAAGAACTAGACTTTTGCTTAATGAATTTTGTTTATAAGTTTTGTTGTTGTTAATAATTGATTATTTCAAATATGGAAAGCTTTTCAATTTTTTATACTATATAAATTATCATAAAATAAAAAATACATAGAGTTTAACAAATTTGCATATCTATACATACATATATACCATATTGGATACATATACATAAACATTTAAAATAATATACGCAATAAGGATTATTTTCAAGATTAGTAATTTAATTTAGGTACAGTTGCTTGATAGTTTCGTCACGTCCAGACCTTATTTAGTGCAAAATTGGGGACATACTAAGTTTAAGCGACTGTGAACATAGGTAGAAAAATTAAAGTCATGTAAGTAACGAAGTTTAAACTTTTTATTGGTACCCTATTTATAATATGCGTTTATATATTATTTGATATAGTTGCTCAGTTGGGACCAGCCTGAACTGTATGCGGTGTTCGTGCGTTCAAATCTCGCTGGGTGAAATTTTCAAACAAATATTTACCCGGTCTGCGTAAATAAAGCTTAGACTTTTTTACTTCCACTAAGTGCGCATTTGCTCTTAGTAGTTATGATGACATACTCATGGGCAATAAATCACGAAATATTATAAAGAATTAGTAAATACTATATAAAATAGTAAACACTTTTTCAATGTTATTAAATATTAATAAATTAAGTCAATGAAGGTTATATATTTTTTGTTAATATGAATATTATTGCTTAAATTATATAAATTCTTAAGTAATTAATTTTATTATTTAGTTTACAAATTATTCGAAAGTAATTTACATTGCATTCGTTGCTGGTATTTCTTATTTTTTTAATTTGTCAAATATAATTTGTAAAATATTTTGATATATTTTTATACTATATAATGTTACTCAACATTTTTCTTACTAAATCCAGAGGCAGAATTTGCTTTTGTAATAGAAACCTAATATTTATAACATAAGTAATCATTAAATTATATATTTAAGTAATATAAAAAATATTTGAATGAACTATTTCACTAGTTTCATATCATCAGTTCATTTCACAAATCTTTCAAACTTCTGAACTAGAAGTTAATGAAGTTGCTTAAGTGTCAGGACTCGTCTATAAGTATCTATTTTACGATAACGACAAATTGACTCATTTTAAAAAAGGTTACGTACAATAAGAAAATGCTATAACATTACGTTTAGTGTAAATCTTGTAAAGGCCTAAATAGGGTCCAAGCAAGGGTCACAAATGTTAAAATAGAGAACACATTATCGAAGGTACGTGAGCTGAAAATTTGATATTTTCAACAAGCTTCATTTAAGTATTGGACAAGTCTTTTCAGGAAAATCCCTTATGACTTTAGAATTATTATTACATAAAAGTACAGTAACTATTGTATGTGTACTATACATATATATTAGATATGTATAGAAAAATAATAGATTCACACACCTGGTATACTTGGCATTTAGTACTAAAATTACACACAGTACTACAGGTGGGCAAACCTAAATAGGAGGTTGTCGATAGGCTTGTGCTAAAGTCTATTATGTCGGCAAATACGAAGAAAATGTCATAAAATTACATTTAAGTAATTGTTATTTAATTTTATTGTTAGAAGATAAAATTTAGTAAGTGATCGAACTAAAATAAATAGCTCGTTCGTTGTTTAAATTCTCGTAAAAGCAGACAATAGAATCCCGAGCAAATCATTCCCACAGTTAATCTAGCAAAACATCTTAGAAAATTGCAATTGGAAATGGAACTTTTAGATTCTATTCTGACAATGCATCGGCTACAATGCATTGATCACAATCGTTTAGAAAAAACGCTAGATCCAGTCAATTGTAGGGAGACCCGTACATCTGCCGCAGCCGGCGTACCGCTTACTTATGCACGCTGTGACCATAGTATTGTTGTATATCGGGACTTAGAATTACTATTTAATAAAGTAAAATGATAAGAATGATTGATAAATAATATTGAACAATTTCAAGTATAGGTATAATAGAAAATATTAATCTTAAATTTTATGTTTTTAAAATTGTTATTTTCTATTAAGTACTAAGTACTTAATATGTAATTTTACAAAATGTGCCATATATTAAAGAAAATAATAAGATTAACAGATAATTGAAAAGTAATATTTTGATATGTAAAATTGAGTAAAACAAAGTTACTTTTACATATCAAAAGCAAATTAATTTAAAACAAAACCTGTCTAAATAATGGTCACCATACAAAAACTTTAGACGTTACATCATATCTAAACTATATCGAACAGCCCAAGCCGTAATGTCTTGAGCAGCACGTGTTCTTTCCATAGCGCAATTTGATGGTAAAAAAAAACAATGCACCCTTGTCTAAGGGAGGACAAAACGTGGATTATATCTTACTATTATATCCATGCTTATGTCAATATGAAAAAAATATGTTTAGACGTTTTTGATTTTCTACGTAATTTATAAAATGTTTTGGTTACATATAACATGAAAATGTATAGAATGAATATTTGAATTTGTATATAAAATTTATTAAATAATGAACATTTCAAATAAAAATTTCCAATAATTCGATTTGAGTCCTCTGCGATGTTTGCGTAAATCGCTTCCGAATTATAATAATTAAATTATAATAATTATATCCATTTAAAATTATTCCAAATTCGTTCACTTTGATTTCTGAAAGAAACCGTCTGAAAAGAAACAATCTTTTGCTATACCTTTGTAAAGATATTTAGCTAAACGTTGTTATTCATATCTATTCGCAAAATTTTCGAAGAAAATCCAACAGAATTTATTCGGTAAATACAGACCTCTCGCGTTGAGGTTAAACTAACTTTGCACAAAATATTAAAAACACAGAATGTTTTATTTGCGCAATAAATAATAATTTGAATAATTTTACGCATTTCATAAATTATTAAGTTTTAGTAAAAAAAGAATCAATGGTATGCCCACTATGGGGGCAAACATTTCTTTAGTTTTGATATACAATATACGCCGTCGAATTTCGTTACTACTTCTTGTCGAAATTGGCAGAAATTAAAGTCCTAGAATGAAAAGTCTTTTTGGATTTGAAATTATAATATAAAAACAAAAAAGTATAAATTTAATTTTAAAAAAAATCTGAATACCTTTTATCTTGTAATATACACTTTTTATAAGTTAGGTAAGTACTATAAGTTTAAATGATATAATAATATTACGTCTGTTCTCTACCCACTTAACTTTTATATCGGGAAACGTTTTTACATAATTTAAGCCAAAATTTTTCACGCAAGCAATCAGTCAATGACCGTTGCGTGTATCGGTTCAATCTTGCAAGCCGGTGCGATCTGACAGCTTGAGCTCGCACCGAAATACGAAATGTACGTGAGAAACGCTCGAGGCCTTCAAATTATGTTCACTTTGAATGATGAGGATTGAAGTATAAAAAAATGTTTAAGCGATAAAGAATATTATTTAACAATCCATTGTTATATAGAAATGTTTAATCAGGACCTTAATACAACATAGCATTAGGAACCAAAAATAAGAATTTATTATAAGATATTTTGCACCGATTGAGCTACCCCAATGTAATTACCATTTGGTCTAAAACCAGACCATAAAAATCTAATATTTATATAAATAGATTTACTCCAGTCGGAAATTGAACCTATAACCATTGCATACAATTAGAGACTTCTGAACTTCGCAGCAATATTATCATTATTTTCATTTCTCCGTTCCAGTAAGACTCGAATTCGGGCGGAGAGTACAGAACGCAGTGCCTTTACACTAGACACTTGGTTCTCTCTGCCGACCATGCTGCGCGGACAAATGAAAAAAAGCGTGAAGCTATTATAACCTTTATTGTTATTAATTAAAATTCCGTATGTAGACTAGTTCAAATTTTATCAATTTTTTTTAATCACTACATTCTTTAAGCAAATCACTATGATCTTAGGACCGAAAAACGATGAGAACTTTACACAATATACTATATATCTAAAAATTATATAGCGATTGCAAAAAGGTTATTAATTTTCGGGCCAAGGCTGTACTAAAATTATATAATAATATTATGATTTTAAACAAAATAAATATTTAATATTATTTATATGCATATAATATTTAAAGTTACAAAACTTAAGGTCTTAATTAATTTGCGACATTACTTATTTACAAGTTTTTGATGGCTTTCAAGGAATTCAACCGCAGAGTATATTCCTAAACACGAATAACTAGTTGTTACTATAATTACTCATAATAATAAATTAATTATCATTATATATATATATAGCCCCGTCACCCGTTAGTTGGTTTACTTTGACTCTATATTTAAATTATTTTCATTTCTCCGCTCTGGTACATGGAACAAAGCGAGTCTTGATTTCGGGCGGAAAGTGGAGCACGGAGTGTCTAGACACTAGGTTTTCTCTGACTACCCTGTTATGTAGAAAACAACTTGAAGTTTTATACATATTGATTAATAAATTACTACATAGCAGTCCCATCTTGATACAACTTTATTCTTTGAGAGTGAGTTTAAAATACTTATTATAATTAGGACTGGCACAAACAATTAAATTTTACACTAAATTAATATATAAATATTATATATCGCCAATACCGAGAACTAAGCAACCTTTTATGAACTGACCCTATTAAAAAACAACTTTGTATTTTATACTACTACGACTAAATGGATTAGCATTTTAATTTTAACTAACTTTGACTCGATATATATATGTGTGTGTGTGTGTGTGTGTATAAAGTAATAAAATTTTGATTTCTTAAATAAAACGTGACGATGGCAACATCATTTTAATATCCTCACTTCGTCACATCGTTTACATTAGAAATTATATTAAAAACAGCATACAGCATACTACTCGTAGCCCATAACTTCGTTTGCTTAGTAGTCCAAGCAAAACGTAAAACAACGTTTCATCCCGTTCCCGTTGGAATTTCGAGAAATCCTCACTTAGTTCATAAGCTCTCCATACATGACAATTTTTAGCTTCTTGTGGCCAGTATTCAGATACAGTTCGATGTACGTCATCTGTCGGTCATTGAGTAACGCAAGAGAAGACTTATGAAAATTCTTACAAATAACTATATATATATATATAATAGTCCATCGTGGCGCAGTGGAACAGCTTCTGACTGTAATCGTCAATCGTCGATTTGCGTGGAATGATCATAATTTAGTTATTTTCATTTCTCCAATCTCGTTAACAAGACAAAGCCCAGCGTTGAGTTCTGCCACTCAGCACACAATGTCTCGAGTTCAGGCAACAAGTGGAGAACGGAGTTACTTGACACTGGGTTCAACTTGAAGCGTGAAGCTGTTATTTATAATTTTAATATATTTACATATAAAAGAACACGTTATTTATCAGAATTTTTTAACGGAAATACATCGTAGCTCAATAAGTTGGCCACATTTAGAAAATTTTATAAACACGTAGTTACTTAAATTAAAAAGTTATTTAAATTGTTAAGCGTAACAATATAAAGAATATTAAATTAAATAATGAGTACATTCCGTCACAACGACGTTTTAAGCGTTTTGCCACGTATAGGGTATATTGCGACAAGGTCGCTCGGTCGGCATAGTAACCATTAAAGTTTAGCATTTAACAAACAAACGATAACCGGAAGCGACCAAACTTAATAAACAGTATCTAATCTAAATTGATCGTAGAATAAAATTTTAAAATCGATTGAATATCTATGATATTAGCAAAATAAGTAAATAGTAAAATATAGCCAAATAGTTTAAATGTATTCCAATTCGGGACAGTATTTATAGGACGGAACTCAACGCCGCAATTGTCTTACCGGAGCGGGGAATGCCAGTAAATTACTCCTCACAATAAAACAATTTACAACACGGTTTATAATACATTTTATATAATAATTATGCTAAATTCATATAAATGCAAAACATATTTTTAGAAATTGTATAAAAACTTGGAAACCTGCGCTATATACGTTTCCTAAAAATATGTTTTTCAATTTCCTAAGTGTGTGAATAACTCTTAATAACAATAACACTATCATATAACTACAATTTCCGAATCTTAATTTAAAGTATTTATGTAAAAAGAAACAACCTGTTTGTGAATTAAAAATAAAAATATTTTAAGAAAAATTGCTCGAAAAATATTAAAAATCCTTAAAGAATAAATAAAATGTTTCCTATAGTTAAATGCCATTTAAAATCTACTGGACCGAAATCAAGAGGAAATTGAGATCATAATTATTGGTTGTTCAGAGTTCGAATTGCATAAGTATTTAAAAATTATATAAAGCGAGTAAGTTAAGAGCTTTTCATATCACTATAAGTCAGAGTAATATTCTTAATCATCGTTCGCTATAATAATAAACCAAAAATATTCACCAATTATTATCGCAGACGCAATTTAAAGTACCTATACATATTTCATTGCTCGACGAACGTACAATACATTTCAAGTTTTTGTTGCGAAAGCATCGCGTATTAAATTGACCAAGTAGACCTTAGGGCTACAGCGTAGGAAAGATTACTTTTAGTCCATAAAAACCCCATCATTTCCGGTCTAGACGCTCGCGTGGATACTAACGATGTAGGTACTCGTTCATAAGAATTATTACGTTATTTACTTATTATATAACGCGGCAGACTCTTTTGTCGGCACCGAGGTGTAGTATGCGCGAATTAATGTGCCGAAACAGGCTTTTACTGATATCTATTTATTATTATTTTAAAACTATAATAAGTTATTCGTGTGCGCGTGTGGTCTTATTAACGAGCGTGCGATTCCATTATTTACTTACTTTTATGCTTTAAACATTGTTACAGGAAATCGGTTTATGAAGCCAACAAGCGTTTTCATAGCAAGTACAGACAAAAACACCTTATAATACATATTTGTCAGTATGATATTGTATTAAATTATTTAAAAATAATATTTGAATTTGTAAACGATAATAAATTCAAGCCTGCACTGCAAATTTAATACCAACCAGTCTGAGAAATTGTATATTTGGTTCCCTGAACAGTTCAACGTTGATCTTAACAGTGTTCTTGTAAATTTCCTGCCAAAATAATACATACCTGTACCTTTAAATATACGAATCGCGAATCAAAACTCTTGTATCCCAATAAACCCTTTACAGTTATTTAACTGTGTCATGGCACATATAAAAATAGTTGTCACACGAGTCGATTCAACAATACAATTGATACTTTAAAAATTTTTGTCATACGAAACACGGACACCATAAAATTAAACGAAACGAGGACTGTTAACAGCTCCATGGCTGCCTTATTCGGCTCAAGCTTAACCGGTATAAGCATTTATAGTTTCTTTCTTATACCGCAAATACCTTTTTTAATGTCGACATAAAAATTATTAGTAGCGCGCATGCAAGACGAAGCCGTGGCATTTCAGTATAATATGAATGCTCGCGGATCAGATGTTCCGACGGTGGATTACTATGCCGAGTCTACTACTGCGAAATAAATTAATACTTAATCTTTCCTACATACCGACAGAAATAATTATAGTTACTGTAATAAACGTACATTAGTTGGTTTCTAAGTAGATTTAGAGCACAAGTTCAAGAGGTTCTTCTTTTCTATCCCGCTAGTTACCATTTGTAATAATGTCGAAAATTTTAATTAGACTGGTAACGTTTATGTGATTATATAGTTATTATTTTCATTGAAATAATTCACGTCATAGTAATATCGACAGAATTTTATTAAAGAATTTAAACCGAAACGAATCTGGCATTAATATCCATAAAATTTCTGCACTGTGCAACCGAAGGGTAGCCAGAAACTTAAGACGTTGAAGAAACAATTGAAATCAAGAACTCGGCACGCGACCGCAGTCTAAATTAGTGAGAAAAACCAGCCGTTAAGCAAAACTTAAAAATACAATCTGTCTTTGAAACTAATGTAAGCTGTAGGGTTCGTGAATACGAGTGAAAATTCGGTTCCCAATATAGTGCACACAATACGCGGCCCCTTTTTTTCTCCAAGACGTTATTGTGCAAATCTTGCCATTGTCCAAAGAAACCAAAAACCATCAGACAAAGCTCGCTAAAATCGCACCTGGCTGCAAATGTCGTATTGTAGATACAACGGCGTAACCGCTGAAATAGCGAACGCTCCAAATAGAAACTGTCCCTCAATAAATAAGGGCATAATTGCTTCATTCGTATCCTTAAGAAAAAGTAAGACACTGTACAATGAGTTACGATATGTCAAATATCTAGGGTGGCGTTTCATTTTTCAGAATATACGCCGGTACCGTATTGAAAATGTAAAATTCAATAATTCCCATTGTCCGGGTGCGCCTTGTACTGTTGCCATGTAATTCGAGGGGGGGTATCTCGAACGTCTCACAAATTGATCGTAAGTTAAAAGTATAAATGAATTTTTGAAGATACGCCTGCTATTACTGTGTGAAGTGATACGTTTTATTGTATGATATACGCAACGCACTGGAACTATACAATACAATTCTTTTAACGATTATTTATTTTATGAGATGTTGAGTGCTGTCCCTTGAGCTGGACTTTTAGTAAGCTAAAAAAAAATATAAGGTTATTGTAAAATTATTTTAGGGCACAGACATAAAGCAGACCACTACTAACCACTATACTGCAACCATCGATATTAGCAGCCCCGTCAATGCGTAAAATACGCGGTGCATAGTCAACGAGTGAGTCACTTCATAAGAAGGTATAAATTGTAATGGATTATATAATAAAAAATATATTAGCTCTGCAGTTTTCTATTCAAAATTTAACTATGGCAAAGTTCACACTCCTCCGAACCCAGTATTTTCTTAAAAGGAGACCGAATGTTCTTCATTCGCGTATTAATAAATATATAGAAAATATAAACACACATTTTAAATGCATATGTCTTTATTAAAATACAAAGGCGATCTTTGGTACAATCTTAATCACCACAATATATGCGGCCACTCGACTTCCTTCCAACTTCATATCTGTATATCCGGGGCAGTTAACCCTTAGGGCTTTGTTTGTAAATAAAAACACAAAAGTAATATGTTAAACTGTACGTGGTACGTGAGTCACTGTTACATTGGGGCGGGGAACACAGTTGCGCTATGCTATATTTGAAATTTACTACCTATATTTGCTGGTGTGCGAGCTTTAATTTTAAATATTACCCGTTTTTTATTAAATTTTTTATGAATTTTATATAATATAAATTTTAATTTCACTGCGCCCCGATGGCCATACCTCCCCGTTTAGTGTTTAGAAAGGATACCTACTTAATACAAAATCTTATAAGTAATAAAAAATATATCTAATAAGAAATAATCACAGCTAACGGCTACTTTTAAAGGACACTACGTTGTGGATTTTGTCTAGACTGATCGCAAACATGGGTCGACATTATGAAATTTTAGATCTAAGTCTATTTGAAGTAAACAACTTTGAAAGTTTTTTAAAGACGAAAGTTCCAAAGTGGTTTTAACTATATTTTACAAATATTTATAGATATATAGTTTTAAAAGATTAGATTTTATAATAACATCTTTAGTGCTTACGATTTTTACACATTTTGAAATGAAACTATTCTTAACCGGCCTTAACGCGTATATTATTGGTATTCGAAAATACATTTTAGAGTCTACCTGTGACCACGGACTACTGTAAAGTTTTCGACACGTTAGGTTTCTGGCAATTAATCCGGTTAAAAATAGTTTCATTTCAAAATATATTTATTAGATATTGTTATACGATAGTATTCATATTAGAATAATAAGAAATTTTTCCCTATTTTAACTGGCATTAAAATATTTTCTATCTATATGTTGGTTTATTTCATATTCAATATATTCGCATTAAGGGATGAAAGAAATTAGGTAAACGTTGGTGACAAGCCACTATCATCGGAACTTCTACAAATTCTATCACACTATTCTTATCATTTATCATAATTACTCTATTATAAACCATTCTCATAATATACTATCTAACAAGAAATTAAATTTTATCACATCAAGACAATTATCATCAATAGTCAGACAGAACCTAGTGTCAAGACACTCCGTTCTGCACCTTCCGCCCGAAATCGAGACATATCAAAACATTTGTAAAACGTCCAATTTAGTATTTAGTAGTAGTAGACAAAAATGACAAGAGAAGGTTTTCAATTCGACATGTATATATTTTTATTATGTTACACCATTCATAACTTTTTACAGAGTATGCCAATTTTGATAATTCTTTTTTTAATGGATATAGTATACTCCGAAGTTGAACGCATTAAAAGCAAGTAAAAATTGAGCAAAAATTCTGAACCTGAGGATAGCAAAATAGAGGATGATTGCTTATTTACTTATATTAAATAGTTATTATTATTATTAAATTCAAAAAGCAGTTAAAACTAGAATTTGGTATAAGTAACACACAAGGCTTTTTTACCGATAACCATCTTTACGACACCTGCTTCCCGTGTTCACTCGGAAAGAGGAATTCGTAAAAGCAAGCTAATCAATGTGTTTTGTATGCTATTGCCATGTTAGAAAAAAAAAATCAAACGTTCAAATTCTAAGAATATTCTACATATTGTTATAAAAACTTTTGTTTTTATATTAAGTAAAAGAAGTGAAGTAGTCGTTAGGTCGCACGCTGAGAACGCGATTAGGGTTTAACTGATATCAAGTCGATATGTGTTAGTACTTAGTTGAGTTCAAAGAATAATGATTTTTTGTAAAAATAATAAAATTAAATTTGCTGTTACTTAAATTTAATTAAGTATAAATCACAAATAAGTATATATTACTTTAGGGGATCAATAAGAGATGTAACAATAATGTGCGACCTCCTTTATTGTTTTTGAGATATATTATTAATATAGGTAAGTATAATAATTAAAATAGTTGAAGAAAACTTATTCCTATGTATTTTATTGCACTGTGCCGATAAATATTTAATGTAAGAAATGTTACATATTGCTTTATTAATTTAATTTCGTTTTACCGTCCGTACACTAAAACTAAGTAACTAATCTAATGTTAAAAAATATCAGTATCTAATTTTTTTTTAAATTATGCTTTGCGTAAAACTATATATGCATACAGTGGTTTAACGCGCTTGGCTATTTTATAACTGACTAAAACAAAATCCCCAAGTAAATAATAGGTTTCAAAACATGTTAAAAATATTGTGCAATGCGCACTGTGGCTTTAAACGTTATAGGTCGCGACATCTATGAATAATTTTTAAACCACCATCAACAGAGTTCGGCTATTCGACGCTAGATGTCGGTATACATAAAAATATATCTACTTACCAACGCCACCTACCGGTGGAAAGCCGAACTAGTTCCGCACTGCTTAGCAATGACTACAACAACGCCATCTATTATCACTGCATCCAAAGCGCACTTTTTGAAAACACAATTTTCCTTAACATAATCTGCTAGCAACTAATACACAATTATTTTCACGTTTTAAAATTATTGTTTTCATATATATCATTATAATTCACTGTTAAGATTTTTGATACACAATTTATTTTACACTTGCACATGTGGTGTTGCATCATGAGTGCATTTATCTGAAACAAAAAATATATATTTTAATAATTTAAATAACAATATTATAACAAAATGAAAACTCGTACATTTAATAATCAATTATAAATTCTAATATTATAATTATTTACATGGAGGTAATTTTGAACAGCTGAATTGTGCTCCACATGGTATTTTTTTTGTTTTAATTAAATTTGATCTTAAACATAGGTAACAATAAGGTAATTAATAATGTTATGTTCTCAACATAAACAATAATAAATGTTAAGCCATATCTGTTAATTTTATGATATTTCATTATGATTATTAGTGACTGAAAACTTTTGCTCCGGCAAACTTTATTGCATTTAACATAAAATAAAATTTCACTTAGGTATTTTACAGAAATAGTTTTATTCCTTCTTATTGTTACTGAATTCTATTAAAAGAAATAAATAATATTAAGCTTCAAATACTAGCAATAGAAAACAATGGGTTATAATTTACCATGCTCTGATAACCATATTATTTTTATTATAAAATATTTTAATAATTATGAGATTTTTATAATTATTACTAATTTCAAAAATAAAAACAAGATAATACTTGACAGTTAGCAGCTTACAAAATATTTTATTTGTAATTGAAGTAGATTTAACATCTAAAAAAATATATATGAACAAAGTATATATTAAAATAATGTTTAGTTTATTTAAGGAACCATTGACAATATTTTTATACGTAAGAAAATTATTATATGTTCAAAAACAGCATGTTCATTGACATCGTCTTTTTAGCTGTTGTAATTAAATATTTTCTTCTTTAATTTATATTTATTTTGCAGTGAAAGTTATATTTTACTCACCACAATCACGTTATCCTGCTCTGGTATGTTCTCCTGCATTATATTCATGGAGAAAAATTGAAAATAAAATAACCAAAGTGCAGGTTTACGTTCAACCTAAATGTTCGCTTAAAAACGTGTTTTATAGTTTAAAATCACTTTAGACGATTTTAGGATGATAGCATATAGAAGAAACTATGTTTTCTAAAATATATTTAAGCTTTTAAGTTCACGTTTACTACTGAAATTTCAGAAACTGACTGAAAATGCAAGCACGTGCACTTCGAAATGCACCTATAAGAACATAGAAAAAAATAACTTCAAAATTTGGCACACGTGTAATTACAGCCAATTTCACACATTAGTCATTATAAAGAGATTATTAAGGGCCGTTTTACTAAAAACATAATAACCAATTCGAAAATCAGCGGCTGAAAAAACTACACAAAGAAAACATATGATCGATCGAAATTGAATTGAAGTGCACATGGAATTGTCTCTGGTTGATTTGGATAGCTGTCAAAGTTATGAATGAAATGAATGAAGTTGAATGGTTACAAACCATAAACAAACTTTTTTTTTAAAAAAATAAAAAAAAATTTACAGAGCAGTGATGGGAAAATATTATTAATGTACTTACTTACCACTTTGATGACATAGTGATACATAATTACGAGGATGCTAGTGCTAGTTGCTAGATGATTATTTGTCAAAGTGATGAAAGAATAGCCTGAAAAAAAAGTGGAAGAGATATACATAAATATTGAAATCTTTACTGTTTACACACATATAGATATACTCACCGGCTCGTCCTCTACCCATAAGCTTTCAAATTCTTTTTCAAACTTATTTACAATATTTGCGTGTGATGTAACTATAACACTTTCATGATTTGAAACCATGGCTTGAGTCGACCAATTCAATGAACCTGACATGACAAAGCCTTTACATGATTTTACTTTAGTTTGCTGTTTCACATTATGTCTCAAGAATAGCGCATGGATGTTAAGTTTCTCTGCATAAGTTTTTAATATACTTTTCCTTTTTACAGCTTTAGGTCCATCTATTATGCAGAATTTATGATGCATCAAAATGGATTTTTTGTAGGTTTGTACCTGTATAAAACCTGTAAATTATAATAGAAAAACTGAAGTTAAGATTTAAATCATACTAACAATACATATATAGCAGGAAACGGTAGATAAAAGTCTTTAATAATAAATGATGTATAAACTTACTGTACTCTTTAAATTTTTTTATTTGCGATGGAGGAGTGTTGACCATATCAGTATCTACAATTATTCGTACTAAAACATGTCTTTGTCCCAATCTTATTATTTGTTCGGCAATTTCATTGCTCGTTATCAAATACATACATACATCCAATGTTTCACGAGCTGACTTAATATATTTAATTAATTTGAAACAATTTAATTCTCTACTTTCACATATGGTAACGTCTTTATTTGATGGAAATTTTATTGTATGGCGAACAACATCATCGGAAAATAAAATCACATCATTTATCTCACGATTTCTGATATTTAATAAATCACTACACGCGTCGTCGCTTACAATATCAGGTTGAGAACTTTTATAGTTAAAAAAGTATTTACACAACTTCTTGGCCACTTGAGAAGCAACAACTACCGTAGCGGTGGACGCTAAAATCAATTTTGCACTTTTCCAATCCATTATGAATTATTACAGGTCAATTAAAATAACTTCTACATATAAATTTCAGTGTTCCACCGTGACGTCCACGCATTTAGTAATTTTATATGTAGACACGTAAAAGGTAATTGTTGTCTACCCACATTTGATTGTAATATTCTTATATCACTAAACTCCAATTGCATAAAAACTATTTTCTTTATTGTTTTGTAATATCAGAAGTTGTTTATATATGCTTTATCTACCTAATTCTATAAGTATATTCCGTTTTAACATTTTTAAAAGAAAAATATTTTGTTTTTATTAAAATTTATATAATCTACGCGAATCTTATACAATCAATGACAGTAGACCTAAAAAACCAATGAGTTTATATTACATATGATGTGTGTTTGTATTGTAAATAATTTAAATGTGTGAGAATAATAATTGATAATGATTATTGTTTATTTATTTAAGTTAGTTTATTTATTAAACAAATGAAATAGATGTTTACATAAAGAAGGGATGTCAATACAGTTCAGTAAAGGATCACCAAAGTTTTAGTTGAATATTCCTTTATATATCGAACATTGCGCATCGCGCTAAAAATATGCCAAATATACCCTATAAACCTGAGAAATGCCAAGAAGATGATGAAGATTATGAAATAGTGTCGTTCGAAGATTTTTGTGATAAGTCACCAGGAGCGAAAACCGATCTATTATCTTTGAACGACAATATCAACTATCGGCTTTACTATGAAAGCAACAAAGGTTCCAATTTTGCCGAATGCGGTGAACCATCTTCCCGCGATGTAGGAATGCACACTGAGACCTCTTTGAGTGGTCCAAAAAATGTCTCTTATAAAAGAAAGCTATCTTTCGCCCCCTTTGGAAGAACTGACAAGACTAGCAGAGGACCTTTGTTTAGTGGTGTCATACCTAAACCAAAAAATGATGGTGAATCCTCAAGGGAACATCGGTGAGCTAATTAATTTAAGAAGATCATTGTAGCTAATTGTAAAGCTAAATATTTACATGTATTTTTATAAACCTATAATAATTAAGTACATTAGGAGCAATGTACTTAAATTTGTGGTACATCATCCCTAATTTCAATAATAATGTGCTCATTTCAACATAATCAAAGTTCAATTAAAAACATATTTACTCAGCATTATTACCTTTGTAAACAATAAGAACATCCAACTTTGTTACTTTCTTTGTCCCTTTGTTGATATATTAATAGCTGGACTCTAAATTTTAGAATTAAATCATTTCTTTGCTGATATTCAATTGATGTAGTACATTCTGAATTAAATTAATAATTATTAGTTTTGTGTTTAAAAAATAAAAATATTACACGCAGTGCACTTCTCAATCACCATGACAAGGTATATAGGTTTTACAGTAGTAATACTTACTTTTAAAAAAAATCCTTATAATAACAAAATATTATAGCTATATTTTTATAAAATATATTTTGGTAATTTGGTAAAATAATGTGTTTTTTAAAAATAAGTGTATACATTAAAGTTTTGTGTAAAATATTTGTATATAAAAAAATATTTATATTTATGAATAATTTATATTTTTATATATTAAAATAAATATTAACATAAATAATATTAATTTTACTTCTAACTTAAACATATACAATTTTCTACAAATTATCGTTCAGTGAATTCAGACAGAGAGTGGAGAACAGAGTGTCATGACACTAAATTTTCTATCTATGTTAGATAAAAAGTGTAAAGGTGAAAGAAATTACTGTTCTGAAATAAATAATAATAAACATTTAAAAGTTAAAGTCACGAATTTTATTTAACATGTGATAAATACAAAAAAATAATCTTTAATTTTTTTAAAGTAAAACAATGTACTTTTTTTTAAAACATTTCCTACCATTTCAATAAAGTTAATGGCTCAGACCTGAAAAGAGCCAGTGGTAGGAACTCATTAAATTCTCAGAATCATTTCAAATGTGCATAAGTGCATTCCTCTGATTATTTTAATTAGCAATAAACAAGGCTATGCAGTATTGGCAGTACTTCTCCATGTTTACAATGTAAATGTACTAGAACTTGATTTATGAAATGTCTTAATAAATACTTAAAATAGTGCTTGTAAACTTTACTTAGTATATTTCAGTGCCAGTACGTAAGCTTTAAAGGTTGACAAGTTAAGTTCAGGTAAACTAATTTTATTCATAATTATATTGTTATTTGTATTTGTATACATATATATTACTTTCAAAAACTTGTAAAATAATCATTATCACTAAGAGGTATTTGACAAATAAGTTATTAAAGTCGACATTGTTGTTTTTGATTATTTAATTAAGAATAATAATATTTCTATTGAATTAAATTATATATATTAAATAAAAATAAAATTGACATTAACAACGTGATTTAGGTAGAGTCTTTGTTCATTTATAATTCTGCTAAAACGACATACAGGAGAATTATTACCCAAAATAGACTGGCTTACGAGAACTCCTAGGACTCCTATATATATATATATATATAATATATATTTGATATTTGAAACAATATCGCCTGTTTGCCTTGTCTATAGTATAAAAAAAAGATGTCGATTTACCTAATGAGAAAGCAAGATGGTGCAAAAAAAGCTTTTATAGCCTTTGCATTTTAAGACAGTGAGTATAATGTGCTCTCCAGAAAACGCCATATTTTAATATAGTTACTATTAAGCTTTTGTACAGGGCAATTTTCGTACTATGTTTCTTAAATATTTTTGAGTCTCGTAATGCAAAATTTAGTATTTTACTGGCCTTGCTGACAATAACATGTATTTTTGGCAACAATATTAGATTTTGACGAACACCACACACAAATCCCTAATAATAAACACCGTAACAATAGGCGAGTCTCCTAAATACTTGTTTGTTACATTGATTTTCGTCTTTGTTATAAGTTTTATGAGAGCGTTTGTTGGTATTCAGTATCATGACGTTCAGCTTACACCAATTATTCAAGCTCGTTAGATCTTTCTGTAGGAAGAAATATAATTGAAATTACACAAGTTGTATAAAGTTTGAAAGTCATCATCAAGCATAAATGGTGTATACACTAAAAAACAATTTGGCAAGTCATTTATAAATATATTAAACAAGAGATGGCCTAATTGTGAACCTTGAGGTACTCCAGATGTTATGATACTTTTAATAGATTCGTATCCACTATAGCCATTACGTAGAAACTGTCCTTCTGTGAGTTATGATTTAAACAATTTAGCACGGAGTTGACTAAATCATAAATGGATAACTTATGTAGTAGTATGGAAATGGGCACCAAATCAATTACTTTACTGAAGTCAGTATAAATAACATCTACTCTAGATATAGAAGCCATCGTGGCGCAGTGGGATAATGTCAAATTGCATACGCGATTGCTTGTGGGTTCGATCCCCGCTCGGAGGAATGTTTATATTTAAATTTAATAACCGAAAGAATGGACATTTTTAAAACCGACTTTTGCGATCTTTCATTCAGTGAGCAAGATTCCAGATTTTAGTGAAAAATTATAATATTTTGAATGGCCAGTGATTCAGCGCAATTTATCAAGTGGGTAGGAGTATACTGTCAGTGCCAGCACCTTTGTTACTATGTTTTTTATATTTAGCGTAACGAAAATTGTGATAAAGTCATTTATAATTATTTTCTATTACTTTAAATATATTATGTTATGTAAAATGAACAGAGCAAAAGGTACTCGTCAATCTTCGCGGATGACAGATCACAGAAAAAGATACAACTGTTGACATTAACTTAATATATTTAGTTATTAATTAATTCATCAAAAATCTTCAATAAAAAACAATAAATTACTAATTTTAAGTTATAATTTTAAATCATTTTCATTTCTCTGCTCTGGTAAGACAAAGGACGGCTTTGAGTTCCGTCAACCAACACGCAATGTCTCGTATTCGGACAGAGAATGAAGAACGGCGTTTTGACACTTGGTTCTATCTCCTCACCCTGCTATGCCGGTATAATTTTCAGTTTATATGTCTAACAGAAATTTTATATCATAACTAAAAAACATAAATTTCAATATATTTTCAGATACGAAAGATTTTCTCATCGTCGTGGCCTTGCAAGCCGCATTTGGGAGCACATATCCAGCTTGTTCCCCGGAATGTTGGCTACAGCATTGCTTATTGCACTATGTGTTGCCGCATGGTGGGCAGTTGGAGGAGCGCTGGGAGGTGGTTGGGGTGATGATCATTATAGGTAGATTATCATTATTGTTTTATTATTATTATTATTTAGGTATGTTTTTGTTGTTTTTTCCAGAATATTTTCATTTAAAAATAAATGTAAAAAAATCGGCTTAGTAATCAAATCAAATGATTTAGTTGGATATTTAAATTCCAGAATGTCCCAAGTGTTAAATGTTTTCACACTGTTTTCTCATATATTTTGTATAACCGCAGTGATCTGTTAGAAACTTCATTATTCAAATAAGAATATGTGTTCATTCAATTTAGAAGCCAAGACGATTAGAAACGAAACGTGATTTTCAAGTTTTGCATTTTTTTTAATAAAGTGTTCTAGGCTAAGAATGCTAAGTGACTATATATTTTTTTTATTTTAGGAGATTATGGGAGCGTGCACACCCTGAAGACATGAAGAGACCGCTGTCACCTGTCTTAGAAAAGGTATGTTTATTTTTTAATGTTTTACGCTTTTTCGCTAAGTAAGCTACGCTCTTAAATGGAGAGAGAGAGAAATCTTCACTCTGAAATCGAAATGAAAAAATAAAAATGTTTTAAATATAAAACATACTCTCGAGCCCACGACCAATTGCATTTACAGTCGCATATTTATTTATTTACATTATGATAAAGTGAAACAGTGTCTATCTGATTACAGCATCATTTGGCGGAGTGATTATATTAAAATTATTTATGTTTCTTCGTTGTCATAAGCTAAAACTTGTGTAAATGAGATAAATAAAACTTGTGCAAATAAGCTCCGGTCCCAAATTGAACAACGAAGTGTCTTGACACTAGGTTTCTCTCTACCTACCCTGAAATGCGAGAAAAACAGTGAAGCTGTTTTTTTCTAGTTTTTACTGTTATTCGTAATGAATATTACGACGTCGTATTTCACCTTAAAGCAAATATCGTCGGTTCTATCTCCACTTGGCAGAGTTATTATTTATATTAATAATCATAATTGTTGTTTATTGTCAATCGTCTGTCTGAATGTAACTTGACTTATTTATGTTTGTATATTTATAAATTATCTGACATACATATGTGTTATATCACATTATTTATTTATCTATATTGAGGTCAAATTATCAATATGTGAGTTGTTAATATTGAGGAAGAGATTTCTTATATATATATATATAGAGTTGTACTCTCTGTAACTCTGTCAGATGTAAAGAAAAAAAATATAAGATCTAATAAGATATATGAGATATCGAAATTTTCAAAAAGGATTTCTAAATTTTTTAAAAGAACGAAATGAGAAGTTATCTCTACTACTGAGTCACTCTGCCATTTCGCATATTATGTTAATATTTAATTATTTAAATTTCAGATATCGTATAATAAAACTCAACTCGCAATGTCCCAATCTTAAGCAGAAAGTGGAGAACGGAGTGTCTTGACACTAGGTTCTACCTGGCATGTGTGGAAAAGTGTGAAGTCGCTAAAACATTTTTAAATAACAAACAAAATATTTAATGTATTTTACAGATAGTGCCGACTGAAAACCGCTACCACGATCACAACAACCTATCAACAAAGAATAAAATAAATTTCACAGATATTACCCGTAAAAAGGACTATAATAAGAAAAGTGCATACACAGAAAGACCTATTGAGGTTCTAAGGGAGATGTGTATGCAAGTGTCCGATAGTATGAGGTTCGATTGTCATCCGCAAACTGATGCGAGTGAGGAAGAGTGTGTTAAACGAGGTAGATATGTGTGATCTTATAATAATATAAATACTGTTTTTTTAATATGAATTATATGTGACGCAAGTGTGTCGTGCTTAACAATCGTAATGGGTTTCATTTCCAATTAGTAAATGGCTGTTTAAAAAATGTTTTGATTTCTTCAGTATATACTTTGTCCTATACAAAGCGTGGTCTTCACATTGTCGCCCAACGTGCAAAGTTTCGAAAGATATCGCAACTATTGTTTGTATTTTACTAATTGTTAATATTATACATTCTTTTAAATTTTTAAATGTTATTCACACAATTTTTTTCTAAAGCTCTCTACAGGGATGCTAATAATAAAAATAACTTGTAACAAAGGTATAGGAACTTCGATGTTCGTTAGACATATAAACGTATGGCTTAGTGGTCAGAGCACTTGGACGGCTTCCAAGAGGCGCGGTTTTACTTTTTTTTCCGTTTTCTACTTTTAATTATATAAAAAATGTATTTATATCAATTTACAGGTTGTTGCTGGAAAGCTACGTCTACAGCCCGAGCGCCATACTGCTTTTATCCTCCGCAATACGATACCTACCATTTTATAAACAGTACAGAAAATAAACATGGCATGAGCGTGTATTACGGACGAGGACGAGACGCGATGTATCCTGGCCAGTTTAATACAGCCAAAATTGATTTTTTGTTCCTCTCAGATGATGTGTTGCAAGTTAAAGTGAGTGTTCTTCTTTTGTATAATTATGTAGCTATATTTTACTGTCAGAGTGAATAAAGAGAATTTATCTTATATAAAAGCTAGCGACCTGCCGGCGTATTTTTGTCGGCCTTTTCGTAAAAAACCGACCGAAAAGAATTTGGACGTAGCTGGATGTAGAACGAATGGCTTAGCGGCAGAGCGCTTGAACGGTTTTCAAGAGGCGCCGGTTCAAATCCCGCTGTGTTCAATTTTTTTACGTTTTCTAAAAATATCTTTTTCAATTTCCTAAGTGTGCAAATAACACTTTAAAAAAAATGTTAAAAAACGATCAGAAAGTTAATATATTTTTATATAGTAATGCAATACGCATATATTGCACACAATTTGATATAAAACCAACAAAAAATTGACTTTTGTTTCAAGTGATATACGTTGCCAAGCAACGTGAAGTTTACGCGTTAACGGATTTACTAGTTTCTAGTTTATTAGTTAGTAGTCTCGCTTAAGAAATATTATCGTGATAAAATCAGGGACTCGAGATAAGAATTTTTGTTGTTTTTATTGTGATGAGAATATCAGTTAGATCCTATGACCGTAGCGTAGTTGTATCCTATAGTAATAAAATGGCTACAATTGGATTCCTAGGGTAATAAATAAGTTCTTAGATATATTTATTTATAGGTACTTATTATACTTACAATTAACATATGTATTTTAAAATCTGGCATTATCATTTGCCAGATAACAGACGCGGAACACCGCAGATACGAACCCCCGTACCCTGAAGTGCCGATGGTGCCGGGGCCCATATCGGACTTGAAGTATCGCGTGCAAGTGGAAAGTGCGGCTGTCGGTTTCAAAGTTATACGGACGTCTGATAATGTTACTGTGTAAGCATGAAATAGTTATTAGTAATAATATCTAAAACATTTTCCTTTTAATAATAATAATACTAAAAACTAGTGTGTATAAAAATAAGCGTGTACACTATATATGTGTGCACTAGTGTTGGTGCGTTCTTGAGAGCTGTAAGTGTGTGTATATATTTTATAACGACAGAGGAGTACGGTTTCTATTTTTTGAGCTGACTTTAAATGAACCTTGAAACTGTTTAAATATTTTACAGTTATAATAAAGTATATTTTAATTCTCAGTGTAAACACGCAAAACGTCGGAGGACTCATACTCTCAGATAAATTCTTGCAAATTTCATCGGTACTACCAACTGACCATATTTATGGTTTGGGAGAAAAGCAATCGTCCTTCATGAACGATTTGAACTGGAACACCTTTACACTGTTCAATAGAGATATACCGCCTTCTGAGAATGTAAGTTTCGTATGTTAAAAATATTTGGTTCATCTTTTATTTTAAATAACTACAAGGTTATATATAGGAAAGAAGGTTAAAATATATGAATTATGTATATAATATTTGTTGTTGTGAAAACGTACTGTGGTTGATAGCCGTTAGTTAATCAATTATAATTATAACAATATTATTCATTCAGTCCAGTATATAGCACACTATACCGGACTGAACGAGCTGAAATATTTAAATTGTTTAATTTTTAAAATATTATTATTAATTTAATTTTCAGGTAAACTTATATGGATCTCATCCATTCTACTTAGCTCTAGAAAACGATGGTAACTGCCATGGAATGTTTTTGCTGAATTCTAATGCTATGGGTAAATATAATTATAGTGAATTATATATTTCAATAAAAGTGATTTAAATTATTGTGTCATTGGTTTTTTTAACATGTTGAAAGTGTTGTTCACACATTTTGAGTATGAAAAACGTTTTTAGAACACATAAAAATTTCCACGTAGTGAAACTGGAATCCGCGACTGTTGTTTACCGACCAAGCGCTCCGACCACTAAGCCATACGATTAATCTGGCTGCGTCAAAATTGTTATAAGCTTGTTATAACTTATTTTTGGTGATAGAATCTCTGTAGAAGTTGAAAAATACATATTTAGAAAACTTATAAATATTGAACGCAGCGCGGGATTTCAACCCGCTCTTGAAAACCGTTCATGCGCTCTGAATAAGCCATGCGTTCTACATCCAGCTGCGTCGAAATTCTGATATGCTTATTACAACTTACAAAATTTTATACGTTTTCTAAATATGTCTTTTCCAATTTCCTAATGGTGCGAATAACACTTAAAAAAATGGTAAAAAATCACTAGAAGTTTTCTGAAAGTTGAGCCACCTCAATTATATTATATTATAAACATCATAGTAAAGTTATCAAAATCATATTTTTCCCTATGGGATGTAAATTCAGAGCTTTTGTGTGTCGTACAACTACACTACGACTATTAATTTACAATAATTTTAATATATTAGTTAAGATCAATCATTATTAATCTGCCTTTTATAATATAAAGCAGAGAAAACCGAGCTGAGAATTTTGACGGAGCCGGATGTAGAACTAATAGCGGTCAGAGCACTTGGACGGTTTCCAAGGGGCGCAGGTTCAAATTTTTATACGTTTTCTAAAAATGTTATTTAATTTTCGTAATGTGTGTATAGTATTTAAACAAAACGTTAAAAATAGAGAAACTTCTTAGCATTCCATTAATTTAAAGTGCGGGTGAGAGAGGAGCGCAAATTGGAGCGAAAAGTGGAGATTGGTGTGTCTCAACACTAAGTTCCCCCCGACTATACCTTGCTACCTTCCTGCATACCAGGAAAAAATAAAATTTGGGTACTTCCAGACATAGTCCTACAACCGACCCCGGCCATCACGTACCGGGCCGTAGGCGGAGTCCTGAACTTCTACGTGTTCCTGGGCCCCACGCCCAAGGACGTGGTGGCGCAGTACACGGGGCTCGTCGGCCGACCCTTCATGCCGCCGTATTGGTCGCTCGGCTTTCATTTGTGCAAGTCAGTGGGTTCTTTGCTTAAGATCCATGAATTATTATTTTTAAACAGAATGTTTTAAAGTTTTTTAACTTCTAAATTGTGTAATATTTTATTTGGTATGAAATTTTCTTTGATAATGCTATAAAATATTAATTTTCATTATTATACTAATAATATACGCTTCTACTAAAGCAGCTGGGGCTAGTCAAAAATATATTTTAGTACAGTAGTACAGTAAGTATATTGTATTTGAAATATCACATAAGTTTCAAACCAAAATGAAATGTCTGTATTTGTTATTTGAAACTATCAAATGTTAGAAATTTCTTCCTTAAAAAATATTTTTAAATACGTTTTGTTCTAGATACGATTATGGCAGTTTGAATGTTACAAGAGACGTGATGCAAAGGAATAGGGACGCTGGTATTCCTTTGGTTAGATTTCTTAATGCTATTTTTTGTTTATATATTATTGTAATATTATTTTTGATTAAATATGTAGGTTCCGTTTAAAAAGGAAATTTTATGACATTTGTTTATAATATTACAATAGCTATAATTTTTATATTTATTGTTTTTTTATTAATTGATTTCCTATCGCCAGGACGTGCAATGGAACGATTTGGACTACATGAGCAATGCCAATGACTTTACATATGACACTACCAAATTTGCTGGATTGCCGCAGTTCGTTGAGAAGTTGCATGAACAAGGAATGCATTATATTATACTTATTGGTGGGTATTATGATAACTTCTGTTATATTTGTGGCACAGTGGACGGCGTCTGTCTGTATGTGCCACGATTGGGGGTTCGATGACCAATCGGGAAATTATTATATTTTACTATTTTCTTTGCTCTACTCTAGTAAGGCAAGGTGCGGCTTTAAGTACCGCTCACCATGTAATGTCTGTAATTCGGGAGGAAAGTTATAAACGAAGTGCCTTGATATTATGTTCTATGCTTAGTCTTTTATGCGGGAATCTGCAAAAAAAAATTGTTATAATAAAGTCGTATGTGTAAAGTGCTACCAACGTAGCGGAACTCGTTCTATTCAATAATATACTATTGATTGTTTATATTCCTTATTGATTGCAGGACAGTGACTCGGTTCTCCCTGACTTCCTTGCACAATATAAACGACTTATTATTTTTATTATTCGACTATTTATATCAATATGTTAAAAGATATTTCGATAAATAAAATTAAGTCTCGCCACTCATAATAGGGATGTTATGGATGTAACATTTCAAAGCTGGATACGGATAAGGATATAGGGAGAATATTATATCGACTAAAATTATCTCGGATCATCCGGTAGTTTCGGATAATATCGGTTTCTTTTTGTAGTATATTTTCCTTCTAGGTGCCTTAATTTTTTTTATTATTATTTATTGACAGTTCTCTTTCTTAATTTATCCAATACTTGTATATGATACGGACGTTATGGATAGCTTTGGTCACGGTCATTTTTTCGTACTTTTAGATCCAGGCGTAAGTGCTTCAGAGAAGGCCGGCTCGTACCCGCCATTCGACCGTGGCATAGAAATGGATGTGTTTATCAAAAACTCAACAGATCAACCGTTTGTTGGGAAAGTAAGATATTTGTACTCTTGTATTTGTTATCTTTGAAAATCACCACTAATTATTGTTGAGTATTTATGAATAATTTTAGTGATCCGACTAAACGTCTCCATCTATCTATATATTGCAGGTATGGAATCCAAAATCCACAGTATGGCCTGATTTCTTTCATCCTAATGCCTCTGCGTACTGGAAAGAAATGATGACGGACTTCCATAAAAAAGTAAAATATGATGGCGCTTGGATTGTAAGTTTTTGTAATATATTTGTTTTAGATAAGTTTTAATTAATTGAGTGAAGTTTTAAAGTTTTGAATTATTATAGCTTGATTGTTGCTTGAAATATTCTTTATTTAACATGTGTAAGTCACAGCATAAAGTCATTTTTCTATCAACTTATTATGAAAACATGTTTGTTATTATTAATACAATATGTTGAAGTAATTCATTTTATAAAATATTATGTTAAATGAAATGTTTACGCATTATTTAGAAAAACATTTTTAGATGTGTGAATTACACTTTAAAAAACGTTTAAAATCATTATTTTATTTTCATATTGTTATTTATAATACAGATGTAGATTGAGACATGTAACTTTAGTAGTTAGTTGTTAGTTGTTGAGAACAAATTGTCTTGACAGTTCATTCTTCTTTCTGCCTAAGCTCGATTTCTGGCGTAAAGTGCAGAACGGCGTGTCTAGACACTAGGTTCTCTCTGACTATCCTACTATGCGGGAAAAAGCGTGAAACTGTAAAAAAATATTAGTTAATAATACCTTAAATATTCTTTTCTTTTTTTATTAGGACATGAATGAACCATCCAACTTTTTATCCGGCTCTATGTTCGGTAAGTGCGAGAATGAAGACCTGCCGTACAAGCCGATAGCGATTCCGCCGGAAGGACTCAAGTACAAAACGTTGTGTATGGACGCCCGCCATTTTGGAGCATCACATTATGATGTACATAATATATATGCTATTAGCGAAGCTATACCTACTTTTGGGTGAGCGCTTGAGTTTTTTGTATATTATTAAATTTCAAGTACAATTATACAAAACAATGTAGTAGCTAAAATTAAGATTCTATGTATTCATTGAAGGGCAAGTTAATAGTAGACATCATTCATAAATCTTTACATGTAAATGTCTTGCGAGACTGAGTGATCGACAGACTGACAGACAACGCACAGCTCAAATGAAAAAGAATTTACTGGACACAAGAAACCTGACTTTAGCTTGTATGCTCCTTGTGGAGTATAGGGGAGCAATGTGAGAAGATTTCTCGAAATATCTACGTGAACGAAAAAAATAGAATTAACGTTCTGCAATTTCCACACGGTCAGTTGTGGGTTGCGACTAGTATTGAATATTGAGTAACCTATTTACGGTTTCGTTACGGAGAACACTTGGTTCTCTCCGCCTACCCTGCTATAGTCAGTTTTTAGACCAATTACAGAAATGTTGAGTAGTAATTCTGATGATTGTAATGGTCAGCGCGTTGAAAGAGATCCGCGGCAAGCGGCCCTTCGTGCTGTCTCGTGCGTCGTCGCCGGGGCTCGGCCGCGTGGCCGCGCACTGGAGCGGGGACGTGTTCAGCAAGTGGCACGACTTGCGCAGGTCCATACCCGGTACGTGGCACACACACTTGTATTCTTGTACATCTTCAAATCTAAAAACTGTAATAAGTCAAAAATGTAACACTCAAAGAATGTTACAACTCAAATTAATGTTTGAAATAAGAATATTTCACATACTGATTGGTAATAAACTGAAAAATATTAAAAGACCAATTTTATTTAGTGACTCTCGTGCCCTGAGCTAATAAATATAGTTTTTTCTTTGTTATTTTCAATTAATAAACATCATTTACAATATATTCAACATAGACATAAATGTTAACCAATAAAGTTTCCACTTACATTGGATTGAATAAAAAAAAAATTATATTAAATAAATCCCTAAAACAGTTTAAATATTATGGTCATTAGATTAATTCATACAAATAATAGATACATTGAAATTTCGCTTACATTTTTTAAATATATACTATAGAAATACTGTATGATTTTTATTTTTTAAGTAACTTGTTGTATTATCTTCCAGATCTTCTAAGCTTCAGTCTTTTCGGTATTCCGATGATGGGCACAGATATATGCGGCTTCATAGGTGACACTACGCCGGAGTTATGCAAAAGATGGATGCAACTCGGGGCATTCTATCCGTTTTCAAGAAACCACAACTCTAATGAAGCTAAGGTACTTATTTAGATATTTTTTTAAACGTTTACTCTTTTGAACGTGGCCGGATTTGAACCTTAGCCTCTTGGAATGTACAACCGACCAAGTCCAAGATTTTATTATAAGTGTGTAAATAAGACTTTAAAAATATATAATAAAATAACATTCTCTCTTGCCAAACAACAAAATATATTTGGGTATTTTTCTACAGAGATGGCGACAACATAAATGAAATGTAATAAGTGTGGTCAAAGTGCTTAAACATATGGAATTTTATATCCAATTAATTTATTTTTGTGTTAATTTAGATTTGCAATATATTTTAATGCTATATTCATTACTTTACTTGCAGCCTCAAGACCCAGTAAGTTTAGGACCGGAAGTGGTGCGCGCCAGTAGAAAAGCACTTTTAATGAGATACCGTCTATTGCCGTATTACTATACATTGTTCTGGAGGGCGCATCTGTATGGAGAGACTGTTGCTAGGCCCTTGTTCTTTGAGTGAGCATTTTTATATTTTATAATTAAAGAAATGTATTCTACCTTGAAGCAATTAATAATTTCCTGTTGGGACTCTACATAGCGGATTGCTCTATATCTCTATATATCTTGAGATAGAATTTGCATTTTATTAAAGATAGGAAAATGTCAGTGGCTATTACATGGCGAGTGGTTCGAGCCTTCTCCTGTTTTACAACGTGTGCATTATTATCATTTACGTGTGTGTGTGTGTGTGTGTGCGTGTGTTTGTAATATTAAAATGTCTTGTGAATTTCTGAAACGATCAAAAACAGAAAACTAAGTGATTTTTTTAAGAATAACCAGATGGTTATTTGACACAAAGCGGAAAATGAACATTTCCAGGTTCCCGGCGTACACCAAGGTGCACGCCATCGAGTCGCAGTTCCTCATCGGGCCGCACGTGCTGGTGTCGCCCGTGCTGCGCGCCTCCGCCACGCGCGCGCGCGCGCTCTTCCCCGCCGTCACGTGGTACAGCGTGCGCGGCGCGGCGCTCGCGCGCGACCAGTGGCGCGACGTCGGCGACGACGACACGCTCGCCGTCAAGGTATATTGTCCCGCCATACGCCATATTGTGACGCCGTGACGTTATTGACGCCCTTGCCTCCCGCTCCAGAGCGGCGCCGTCCTGCCGCTGCAGGAGCCGCCCGCCAAGGGCCCCGTGAGCACGGCCCTCACGCGCAGCGCGCCGCTGCAGCTGCTGCTGGTGCCCGACGCCGCGGCCGGCGCTGAGGGCGAGCTGTACTGGGACGACGGGGACAGCATTAGTGAGTTTTTCTTTGGCTTGGGTTTTTTGTATACGCTTATCGCACCGTTTTCAAAATCTCAATCAAATATATTGCAAGAAAAACGAAATCGCGTCGATTGTACATGTATGTGATACGAGATAGGTAACGTTGAAAAAGAAAAGCAACTCCAATTTTATTAAATGAATCTGACTTTCTTAGCAATTCTCGGAGCGAATTTTACAATGCAAATTTAAATTAAATTTGAAGTCATTTAAATATTTTTGTCAAACCCATATAAATTATAATGTATATGTATAAAAGTAACTTAAAATCGAAATTTATAAGGAGTTACTTAACAAATAAGTGTGATAAAACGTAATACTAAAAAAAAATATACTTTTACCGATATATTTATTTTGTAACAATTTTATACAGGTATAATTCAATATCTTCAATTTGAAATAATTATACAAAATTTTTTCCCGCTTAATAAGGTTTAGTTGGTCTCCACGAAAACTATTTCGTGACGATTAAAAGGAGTTTACTGTATATGAAAATGTTGTATTTTTTTATGTTACTTGATTTATGATTTTTTACATGTTATGCTAAGCCTTTCGTTTTTTAAATTGTGACAAATGGTAAATGTCATAATTTACTTTTAATATTTTAAAGTCGGCTAAGCGATGCGTTCCAGCTGCGTCGAAATTTTTATACGCTTATTACAACTTATTTTTTTTGTTAGCATCTCTGTAGAGAGATTATTGCTACCCAAAGTTTATTCTACGATTGCTCGTTTGGCGAGAGAGAATGATATTTATAAAATATTTTTAACATTTAAAAGTGTTTAACATTTAAAAATTGAAAAAACATATTTAGAAAACGTATAAGATTTTTTATACATATCTGAAAACGTATGTCATAATTTTATTGAAATTTTTTTTAAGTTTATAGAGAGATAGGTAATAAATAGGTTTATCTTACTAGACTGTTGAAAAATATTATTTTGTAAAAAAAAAGTCTGATTAGAATATCTTAATTTCTAATGGAAAACAAACCCACTATCGTTGCCTTAGTAACGTAGCTAGATTTGAATAATTCAATGTGTAAGTAAATACACTACTTAGGTAAAATCAGTGAACGTAAAAGTAAAGAACGGTGAATGTATTGCTTAGCGGTCAGAGCGCTTGGACGGTTTCAATAGGCGCGGGTTCGAATCCGCTATGTTAAATTTTTTATACGTTCTGTTATGTCCCAAGATTGTATACCTTTGTAGAGACAGGACATTTTACCCGTTCCGTGTTAACATATCTCTCCACTCTTAACACTCTGTCATCTCTAAGATAGTCAGCCTGATTCCATCCGTTAACGCAAGCGGCTATCATTTGTTATTAATATAAGTGATATATTAATAAGTGAATATTAAAGTGTCTTTTCCAGTTAATAAAAAAGATTTTATAAAAACACTTTTTTTGGTAAAACCTATGAATGATCTAACATTTTTGTATAGAACTTAATTATGAATTATATTTTTAATGTTATATTCTTTTATTTACAGATACATACGAAGAAAAGAAATACAGTCACATTAAATTCAATGTGGAAAATAATGAACTAATCAGCTCAGTACTATGGTGGGGTTACGGCGTGCCATCCGTTAACTCTATATCCGTGTTGGGACAAACTAACGTAACTAAAACAGTTACTATAAATAATAATACAGTACAATTCACATATGTACCTAAAACTCAAGTTTTGATTATACCCAATATCAATTTGACTTTGGACAAGCCGTTCAGAATGAAATGGAATTATTAACTATTATTGTTTACAAAAATTTACTGTGGATTAAATCTGATGTCATGTACTTTTTATTTTGTAAATTACTGTTTAAGTATGGATAATTTTGTGATATATCTTAAAAGATATATCTTTTATACAATAATACGATTGAGAGTTGTTCATAATGGTAGAGGATAGGATAGGTCAACTCGTGTCTTGATCTAGCCAATCCAAAATTAAGCATTTTATAAAATACGACCATTTTAAGATATCGTCAATTCTACGGTATGACCACGACATAATATACAAATGGAGAACTTCTAAATTCTAAATGTAAACAGTTCAATGTTTTTAACAGTGGTAGTCTATAGTGAGAAATCACTATTTTTTTTAGTACTAATTTAATGTTTGGTGCTTTGTTGTTTTAAATAAACATATGACTTTAAACCATTTTTTTTATATAATTATTGTTGTAATAACGTGTATTGTTGTTGTACTTTTTTCATTGTCATTAAAATGGAATTATTTTTGAATTGATTATCTTTTGATAATATAAAATAAATAAAAGGCTAAAGACATATTTAGAAAACGTATAAAAATTTTAACAACAAATATAAGTTGTAATAAGCGTATAAGAATTTCGACGTAGCTGGATGTAGAACGCATCGGATGTAGAACGGCGACGCAGCTGGATGTAGAACGGCTTAGCGGTCACAGCGCTTGAACGGTTTTCAAGAGGCGCCGGTTTAAATTTGTATACGTTTTCTAAATGTCTTTTTCAATTTCCTAAGTGTACGATTAACACTTTAAAAAATGTTAAAAAATAAAAGGCTATATTAATTTGAATGTTTTACTTTGATGTTTTTTATAGAGGCCATCGTGGCGCAGTGTGAGAGCGTCTGACTGCATATGCATTGTTGTGGGTTCGATTTCGATCCAGGAATTATTATATTTAAATTCCCCGCACTGGTGATATGACAAAGCACTGCGTTGAGTTCCGCCACGTTCCTGAGGTTCTGGCGCAAAGTGGCGACACTATTGTCTTGCCACTAGGTTCTCTCTGTCAACCCTGCGATGCGGGATAAAGCATGAACCTTAAAAAAGAATGTTTTTTGTATGAAAATAAAATGATTTCTATTCAATATTTTTGTAATATAAATACTTAGTTACGTAAGTTTCATAATATCTGTATTTTAATATTATAAAATTTTACAGATAATGAATTAGTTTAGAAGTGCCATATTTTTTTTAAATTTTAATAATTATCATATGAATCTATGTCCAAACTGCCATGACTTTAATTATTACAAAGATATAAGATATTATTAACTTGATTTTAAAATCAATAAATAATTACATTGATATTAATATTATTATAGCTATTTACAGATGTAAGAGTGACATTCAAGCATAGGCATATTTAATTTATTCTGAATTCACCAATTCACATAAAAAAAAGGATTTGTTAAATTAGATTACATTTAAAAGCTATTACTTTTATTTTTTTCTTATTACATTAGGTACATTTTAATGTACAAAAATGCTATTTATCTCTTCTTATTTTAGTATGTGAGTGAAAAATCATGCCAATTATAACTTATGATAAAATTGTATACATAATATTTTTATTTTTTTATAATCAATATTAGTAATGAAACGTCGTCCCTATTGATAATTATTTAGTTTAAAAATACGACTGTTACACTACATTCTTTGCTTGCATTAAAAACGATTTGCAAAGTTGATTACTAAATTATTAATAATAAGATGCTTCAGATGCGCCGATTTATTAAATATACATATATCTAATTGTTGTAATGTATTGAAAGAAATTTTGAAATTTATGAACATTAATCATTTAGCTGTACTAATAAAATAATAAATTAAATTGGATTGGATTAATGTTTATAGAAAGATTCATACTAGTTTTATAGGAATTATAGTTTCACAAGTAAACCTATTTTTAACTTTTAGCATTTTGACAATTTCTAAGGTGTATTTTCTATTGTATATTACATAGGATGTGTAAGAGTATTATATATGACGTGTAAGATAATTGTTTTTAATGTTGAACATATTGTATCTGATTGTTTTCTTAACACTAAACCTCAATCTAATGACTGCTTTTATAACTTTGATCTACATTTGATATTAAAAGTTTTGGTTTAAAATTTACTGTATAACTTTTTCTATATTTGAGCAGCTATATAATATACAAAAAGTATTTACCAGTTAAAATCTTAGGTTCAAAATCGGTAATTTGTTGATCTGCTCACTTCAATTTATTTTGCATTTATTTAATGCAACATTGTTGTACATACTCTATATTTATCATATTTTTGTAAATAATTTACGCTTCTGTTTTTTATTACTCGGTCTTCCTATATAGTTCCCATTGGGTTTATTATCCATAAATGTATGAATTAGAATAAAATATTAACAATATATAGTTACTTATTATAAATAATGATATTATATAAATTGTATTTTGTGTTTAATAAACAGTTACCAAAGAATTGGTATCACTTTTGATTTTAAAATTTACTTTATTATTTGTTATTAAGGAGATATTATAAAGATTAATGTTTATAAGAGTATATTCTATTTAATATTTAAACCTAATAGACAATTTGTATGCAAATTTGCAAAGAAATTAAATGTGTATTTCTTATATTACTTATAGAAATAATAATTAATATTCATGCCATATTATGTTAATTAAATGTATACAATAATTCTAAGATATTATACAATTATTTAGTGGGAATTGATTTGTCATAGTTCCAATGTGAATTGATTTTGTAATTTGTATGTAACACTTATATTGTTGTGGACGTTTTACACAATATAGCAGATTATATTAAGATTTAATTAAAATATGCACTAACATAAATTTGTTGCACTGAATTTGAACTTTTATTTAAAAATTTCCTTAGTGTTTAAGTAAGTGCACTCAATAATCATTAACTTAAACAAGATTCTAAGTAATTAGTTATTGATATTCCACTTCACGCTTTTTGCTGCATAGCAGGGTAGTCAGAGAGAACCTAGTGTCAATACACTATCCCATTATAGGTTCAAAATAAGAAAAAGTAATTAAATCCACAAAATTTATTATTAAGCTATAACAACAATCATAAACATAAAAACTAAATATAAATAAAATTGCAATGTAATCTTACATCAAAATTCTGATTATACTATTAACCTTAAATCAATTTAAAAAAATTCTTTAAGTTTTCTTCATTGTTCATCAGTAATAGTAATTTTTCAAGCTTATTCTATATCATTTGTTTTGTCCACATCTGTTTTCAAAAATTTTTCATACTGTTCTTCTGACATTAACTCACTTAACTCCTCAGATTTAGAAAGTTTTAACTTAAACAGCCACCCTTTATCGTAACATGATGAGTTAATAAGTCCTGGTTTACTTTCAACATTACTATTTTTCTCCGTTACCTCTCCACTTATAGGTGAATATATTTCACTAGCTGCTTTAACACTCTCTAGGGCTCCACATTCATCCCCTTCATTAACTTTGGTACCAGGTTCAGGCAGTTGGGCAAAGACTACATCACCAAGAGATTCCTGAGCATAATTGCTTATACCGACTGTGCCAATGTTATTTTCTACAACCACCCATTCATGCCTATCTGTATATTTTCTATTGATACCAGTGCTATATTTATGGCGTAATTCACAGTAAGATTGTCTTAAACTGGATTGAAGAATACACTGTTTTGTTAAGCATTTTGATACTTGAAATAAATACATTTGTAAAGCCATTATGGTCTGGAAGAATGTAAAATTGTAGTGACAAAAATTATAAAGTATAATATTTTGGAAGTATTTTTTTTTCTTTACAAATCTTCGTTAACATGTACTCGTACATGAGCAAAGACTATTAATGATAAAAATATTAAGATAGCTAACAGATGTAAATAGGACATCTCTCTATTCAACAAAGATAAATTGTGAACTCTGAACTATGTAAATATAACAATGATAGCCGAATGTGTACAATGTGTGGAACAATTATAACTTCTATCTCAAGTCTAAATAAAAATTTTACTTATATTTTTTAAACTCACCGATTAAAAAGTGATTTTTAAGAATAAAATTAATAAATGCAAAAGGACTTCTACATATGTATCCGAAATTGCAATCTTATTAAATGCACTACAATATCTTTTTTATATTGTATTTAAATTATTAAATATACTAATACGATAAAATAAATATAAATCGCAGTAAAATTCAAAATGTTACATATTTTCCCAAGTTTAGGTTAACATGTCTCAACGTTTAGAAACTCAAAGTAATAATTTTCTAATTATTACACTGAAAATATGTTTTCTTGATTTCTTGTCTCAGTATTACTCGAAGCGTTATAAATAAGACAGTGACACTTAAAAGTATATATTGTGCAAAACTAATAAAAAGCCTATGAGGCTATGACTATCATATATTTATTGGCATTTAAAATGAAGGATGTCAAGAGAAAAACGTCATTGTTCGCTTAACCATGACTGAAAGATGTCAAACTAAGTTTACAGAAAAAATTGATAATAGAAATTATATTATTTGCGGAGGACTTGTTGTGGTTTTATTGGCAATATTAATTACTTACAAGTGCGTTAAACTAAAATTATTAAGTGTTTATTTGATAGACGTGTTCTGTGCTTCAACCATAGTTTTTCGTTACAGATTTCATCTGATCACAATCATTGTAAGCTATGGGCTGGGATGTCTGGCTTGTTATTATTGTTTATGTTCAAATTATTTACAACAAATCGTTGAACAATTATTGTGCCATTTAATTAAAAAACTGCCTGAAGATAATGAAACCAATGACCCTCTAGGCGTGAGTGCATCACAATATTTTTTATAAACATTGAACTACTTTTAAGACTTGACTAGCTTCGTATGAGTTAGGGAAAGTTAAGATATTAATTATTTATAATTTCAAATTACGACGATTACGATAAACATATTATCACTGAGAACAACATAAATTTTTTTTGTATTTGCACTTTTTTATTTTAATTTGTAACATTACTTACTTAAATTTACAAAACTATTAATGTACAATTTGTTAATGAGTAGAAAGCTATTTTAATTAATCAGGAAAAAGTAATTGTTAATAATCACCTCTTTAATATTATTTGACATTCATTGAATGGAAATGACTCAGTAATTTATAAATTTACTAATAGATACAGAGAATGAAAAAAGGCCTTAATCTAGATTTAAGATAAGTCTTAAATCTAGATTCAAAGCTAACAACATGTAATTTTTTAATATTAATCATATGTTGTAGGGTTGTCACACATGTGGATCAGAGAGTTGTGACCGTCATGATCCTGAAATATCACCTGAGCCTTGGGTTAGTCTACAAGTTCATAAGCAATTGGACCAGGCCATTGAAGATGTAAGTTAAGAAATTGATTTGAGGCCATTGTGGCTCAGAGGGATGGTATCCCACTATAAATACAGAAGAGCTCTAGTAAGACACATTGTTGCATTAAGTTTCATCACTCTAGATACAATATAACAAAATTAAGTGGAATATGAAGACAGTGTTTTTAATTTTTACACTGAGTTCTCGCTACCTTTCATAAGTAGGAGAGGTGTAAAGTTAAGCTGATATGATTTATCACACTGTTAAACAATTTTCATTCAATATTGTATTAAATAAAATTTTTAATTATAAAAAGAAACGTCTCTAGAGGTCAATGTTGTGCAGTGTGATGTGTCTGACTGTAATGTGATTGGTTGTGGGTTTGATTTCCACTCGTGGGTATTTATTATATTTAAAATATTTCTTTCTTTGCTTTCGTACCTAAGACAAAGTGTGGCATTGAGTTTGGTGACTACCCTGCTATGTGGGAAAAAGAGTGAAGTTGAAAACAAAAAGCAGAAACAAAAGCTAAAAAAGATTATTTTTGTATGAGCAACAATGTTTGCTTAGTTATTTATACAATGAATCCTTACTTTTGCTTTTGATTGTAAAATATTAGTTTATAATCAGCTTAGAATTAACTGAAAGGTTTCAGATTTCATTTTTAATATGATATTTTTATATTGTTTTGTTTACTTATGGAAAATTTATATATTTATTATTACATAAACTTATTTTAAATAAAAGCTGGTCGACGTTTTTCCAGCACAACAGAATAGTCAGGGAGTACCTAGAGTGAAGACACTTCATTCATATTTTTCCAACCCAATTCAAACTCAATGCTGGGCTTTGTCATGATGTACCAGAGAAAGAAAATGTTTTAGATACTCTCATACGTCTAAGTGGGTTTGAACCTACAACCTATCGCATTTGCAGACAAATGCTTTCCCTTTGCGCCACAATGGCCTCAAATCTCACTTTTTTTTTGTTGTTTAGAAAAAAGTAATTATTAAAATAATATTTTATTTTCAGTTTTATAATGCAATTTTAGAACAATTTATAAATACATGGTATAGCAAAATTACACTTCAGCCATTTTTTGTGGATGAATTGCGTCACCAGCTTAGATATGCTTCTGCTAGTTTATTGAGAAGAGCTCTAAAAGTAAGTTTGTTTTATAAAAATATTTTTTTTCAGCTGTACGCCTTTTCTGTGTGCGGAGAGAAATCGTGTCACGACACTTTGTTTTCCACTCGAATTCGAGACGTTGCATGTTGACATTGCCATTGGACACCTGTGCGTGTGTTGTGCGCTTTGTATTACCCAGAGTGTCGAAACGTGTGTGAATCTAACCCATAACCATCGCGTGTAAAGTCAGTGTGACAGAAAAGTATTGCAGAATGTTGAAAATGCTTGAAAATTTGGATGGACTATAAAAAAATATTATTTTTTTATTGAATTATGGATATTAACCTCCTGACTGAATATGTATGACTTTAAAATACGGAAAAGAACAAATGAAACTTATCATTTAAACATTTTTAGAAAATCCTAAACGTATGGTTTAGCGGTCCGGATGGCGACGGCCGATGCCGATGCCAAAGTGGCACGGCATCGTGTCTCGCAACGGTCAATTTTTTTTAAAAAATAATTATTTTTTATTGAATTATGGATATTAACCTCCTGACTGAATCCAGTAGTTGCGAGATTCACGGGTTCTCAAATAGAGGAAAGTTCGTACTTAAAATTCTATTTATTTACCTTTGATTTGCTTAGACAAAACGCTATGTTAGTTTATATGATACCTATTGTAATATTTCGTGCATTATTAAAAAAATTAACACTATGAATGAATTTAATTGAATGAATTTAATTCGGAATTTATGTCTGCAAATATCGTTTTAATCAGAAATGGTTATGTACTTACACTTTCTTTGAGAGCTTTAGGCTTGATTTTGAGATTGCAGTTGTAACAGCGTGCAATGATATATTATCGCCTATATTTTTGATAACAGGAATGTTTGCACAGTAAATTTTGTACGCAAAATATTTTATTTTTACATAAAGACTTGCTTGCTTGCTTAGACGACTTATTATTTTATTTTTCTTTTTACAGGTAAATTACAATAATTTACTTTTCGATCGTCTCATACCTTGTGCTTTACGACATTACACAGTCAGTACGGCCGGGGTCCGTCAAAATGTACATATAGCCGCAAGCAATAGACAAGCAGAGTTAAAATATTTGAGATGTGTCACGGACGCAATATTGCCATATTTGTTGAGGAATTGTGAAGTGCAGAATTCGTATGTATTGTTATTTTATTAGATATTTAAATTGTTTTTCTTGTTCCAGCTTCACCCTTTTTTCCGTACAAAGACACTCCTTTCTCTACTTTCCGGCCGAAAAAAGAAATTGAGTGGTGTAACTCAACGCCGCGCTTTGAGCTACCACAGCGGAAAAATTAATATAATTAAAATTTTATCATTTCCCCGATTAGGTTTCGAACCTACGACTTACAGTCAAACGCTGTCCCATTGCGCCAAGATGGCCTCTTAATGATTTAACTTAGATGGTAGTTCTTATGTTCTGTATCATCGGTTCTAAAAATTGATATTGGGGTATTTGATTTTTTTAAATTTATTATCAACTCACTACGGATATGATCCATACGATATTATTTCTCTTAACATTTCCGTGAAATTATACGTTTTCGAAAAAACAATTCATATGTTAAGTGTGAATAACACTTTAAAATATGTTTTAACTCTTACAATTGACTTGACAGAGTATTTAGCATTCTAATACGAGAGATATTCGCGGGATGGGTGTTGCTATCTTTGACGGATATTCTGGCGGACCCGCATATATTAAACACTTTAATTGTTTTGGCGACGGGCGACGAGAAAATGGCGGAGTTACCAGCCACGCCTAATTATAATGTATGTATAGTCTTTCGGTATGCCTTATAGATCGAAAGTGACATAACTTGTGAAAATTTGTAAATACTGGTCTTCGAGAGGCGCATGTTCAAAACCCGCTGCGTTCAATTTTTTATACGTTTTCTAAATATATATTTTTTAATTTCCTAAGTGTGTAAATAACACTTTAAAAAAATGTTAAAGGTACTGATTTTGCTATGAATTTAATTTGATAATGATTTGCTATATATTCAAGTTATTACAATTTTTTAAAGCATTTTATAAGTTTGTATTTTTAAATTAAGTGTTTATTATATATTCCTAATCCTAATATATCGTTTAACAATTAATATACCACTTTTTGCTTTAAAGCCTATAAATTCATATCAAGATTTCAATTACAGGTGGAATTTCTGGAAAATTTCGTCAGACAGTCTGAATCGGTATACTGTGCTAGATCTAAATTATTACGAATCGATTTAGAATTGTTATTGAACAATCAAGATTATTTCTACGCTTTGCTACATCACTTGAAGACGACTACAGATATAAATTTGTTGCAGTTTTATAAAGATATAAGTGAGTTTGAATTTTTAGATGACCCTATTTTAACCGGCATATTTAATTTCGGTTCCAGTCCGTTCAAAATTTGTATACGTTTTCCAAAAATGTTTTAATCGTGCATATTTTGGTAGAGAGAATACGTCTATCACCATGGAGTAAAGTGCTTAAAGTAAAGTGTGAAATATCGTGATTTATGCAATATATTTTTGATTTCAAATGTGATTATAATTTTAAATAAAACTATTAATTTAAATTGAATTTAAATCAAAAAATCAAAACAACTTGTTGAGCTTGAGTTGTGATTGTATAATTTTAATTTGATTGAGATTTTCAAGGCAGTGGTTTTAAACATTTTTTTTAAGTGAAATTGTTATTTAACAAAAAAGCACATAAATAAAAGAAAAGAGGATAAAAAGTTATTTATTGTACTTGGTTTTTAAGTAAAGTACTTAATAACTTCAGCCTCAAGACGAATTGAGAGTTTTGGAAGAAGTTAGGGCAAGTTTTTATGCAATAGGAATCCGTCTTGAAAATGTTGATTCCCTAACATAAAATAAATTAATATTTTTAACATTTTAAAGTGTTAGTCGCACACTTAAGAAATTGTTTGAGAAAAAAAATGTAAGCGAAATCTGTCCAAGCGCTCTGACCACTAAGCGAAATCGAAGTCAATTCGGAAAATGTTTTTGTAACATCTATTTATACCTTATCGTCTGATTACAAACGTGATTGGAATGATTAAATTTACATTTTTTATAATTTCAAATTTTTCGTCCCAAATTCGGCCGGAAAGTGTAGATCGGAGTCTCTAGACACTAGTAGCCAAGTCTAGACACTTCGATTCCGATCTTTGACTATCATGCTAAGCGGGACAAAGCGTGAAGCTGTTACATTTACTAATAGAAAATACATAATGTGTAAATTTTCGCTAAATTATTACTATTATTATTATTACAGAATTATTCCAAACACGTATCTTGAACCCGGAACCAACGGCTGAAGAGCAAAAAGCTTTAAAAGAAGAAGCACAAGCCTTACTACTGCGACTACAGTCGCCTCGCCTTATACCGGCCGCCATATTAATGGAGTTACGACGCGACTTAGCCGAAAATAGGGAATGTGTGCAACGGTGAGTCTACTCCTTGAAGTTGCTAGTGTCCTGGTACATGAGAATAAATTTTCTTAATTAAAATTGTTTTTGAGGTCATCATGGCGTAATGTGACGGCGTCTAATTCTGTACGGGATGGTTGTGGGTTCGATTCCCACTCGTGGGATTATATTTAAAATATTTTCTTTTCTCCGCTCTGGAACCTAAGTGTGAGTGTGTGCGTGTTGAGTTCCGCCACTCAACATGCAATCCTCTATCCCCTTTTTTTTAAAATGAGGAAATCCATCCGTGAACCCTGGCGGCTCTCTGACTATACGGGAAAAATCATGAAGCTACTTTTTTTTAGCTCTACTCAGTTGCTGTCACTCTGGTACTTGAGAATAGAATTTTGTGTTTCACCTGTCTATCAGTAACTTGTAACTTGCAACAATTTTTTGATTCTTTTAGGTTATTCTAATTTCAAATCGAATTATTTGAAAACACTTTTATATACATTTTGAATGGCGGAACTTAAACCCTAGTTTTTTCTTACCAAATTAGGGAAATGAAAATAATTTTAATAAAATTATTTCCTCGACCAAGTGACTAAGCCCATAACCATCGCGACCCACTGCGCCTCGATGGGCACTATTTATTTTATTTAAATAATATCTATACCTTATATTTTGTATACAGGTTGCAAACAAGCAGAGCTTTGTATCAAGCAGCGAGACAGTCGCATGCAGCTTTAGAGAAAATCATGTTGCCAAGATTTTTGCACAGTGAAGAGGTATTTAATATTTTTTTTTTAGGTTAGAGCGTTGTCCCCTATAATAGGGAAAGCAGAGAGAAGCCAGTGTCAAAACTCACCGGTCCTCATTTTCCGCCCAAATCTGAAACATTCGGTGTTGATTGGAATTACTCCTTTACGCTTTTATCTTAGGTGTTAGAGCAGAGAAATGAAAATAATTTAAAGCATTCCTCCGGGGTGTATCGAACCCACAACTATCGCGTATACTGTCGCACTGCGCCACGATGGCCGCGTCTTGATATTAATGATTTTAATATGATATTAATGCCTATACTTGTATCTATCTTTTTATTTGCTTGAAATTGGCACATGTGTCTAGATCTGATGTCAATACAGATTTTTTATAGCACGTTCCTGCTAGTATGACCAGAATAGAGATAAAATAATGATAAACAAATATATATTTTTTAAATTATTTTAATAGTTTCAAGTATTTTACTAATATGCACAATTGCTTAATTTCCTTCTCTATATATATCGAATTCTAGTTCATACTAATATAACAATGTTAAATTACTCTACTATTATTTTTATATATACATATAACAAACAAAATTACTTGTTAATGCTTAATTATTACTCTATTAAGACCATTGTGGCGCAGTGGTAAAGCGTCTGACTGTTAACGCGATTGGTTATTGGTTTGATCGCCACATGAAAGAATGATCATGATTTAATTATTTTAATTTAAAAGGTAAAGAACGGAGTGTATTGACACTAGGTTCTCTCTGACTACATGCTATGCGGTAACTGTCATTTTTTTTTCAGTTCTATCAACTATATATTGGACCAAGGATCCCGACTGGATATCAAAAACAAATGACGAAAAGGTATAAATGGATATTTATTTTTAATAATAAAATTAGGATTATAAATTAAAAGCTTATCCTACACCTTTTTGGCTTCGAACAATAATTAATTATAGGAACTTTACTTATTCTTTTTATACAATTTTTTTCCACTAATGTAATAATATATAAGGTGCCCTTCGTTTATGAGAGTATATATACTGTTTTACCTTGCAATATTTTTGTCTTGGTAGTGCTTATGTAAGAAAATTTTGTTAATTTCAATTCTTACATATATATTCTTACCAAATAACTGGAACTGGGTCGGCTAATTTTTTGTTACATATGAAGTCAAAAACGAACCAGCTTTACGATTTTTTCCGTCTACCAGGGTAGTCAAAGAGAAACTTAGTGTCAAGACTCGGGTCTCTTTGAATACCGAGATATTGCATGTTGAGTGACGGAACTCAAAGCCGCGTTTTGTCTCACCAGAGCTGAGAAATGAGCCGCCACGATGTATTCCACACAATTCTTCTTTTTCAGACCTCAAGACAAACTAAATATGCTAAAATTGGGGCTCAAATTAAAAAATACCATAAAATCTCAAGTGACAGACGGACAAATCCTTGATACGTTAGATACAGACCTGGAAGAAAGTGAGAGTATAGAAAATATGGATATTCTTAAATATTTGGATTCCCTAGCAGTGGATGATTCAACGCAAGATTTAAGTACCTACAAAGTTGTTCTTACTAACGTTGAATGTCGATTGGTGAGTTGCTATTTAAAATTATTTTTATGATATTATTTATTTATTTTACTTTTTATTGCACCAAGATATTAGTAACAATGTTGATATTGAACACCATATAACAATTTCGGTGTAAAGGCGGCGGTTTGGTGTAATATTTTTAATTTTTTGGAAAGAATCATAAGGGATCCATTGGCTGTTCTGGATTATTCCGATTTTTGTAATATATTTAAGCCAATGTATTTGATGTATTATAGATATTAAATCATTGGGATAAAACAGTTATAGGTTCAAATTTATAAGATATGCCCTAGACTACTGCATTTTGGGGGGGTTGATTAAATATTATTTCCTTGTTTTTATAATAATTCTTGATAAAAAGAAATTAGATTAATAAGAAAATTAGACTGAATATATAAAAACGAGTGTGCGTTAGGCCATACGAGTGAAGTAAAACTTCTTTTTCTCAATCTATATGTATATAAAGTATATGTAAATAAAGTAAATAAAACAATTTTACTTATTGTACGTAACATTTACTATTACAGTACGTTAATTATTTATATACATTAATATAAAACCGTAAAAAATATATGAAGCTTAATCGAAATCGTTGCCATGCGGTGCAATACAATCCTTTAAACATTGAGGCCAGTTATTAAAAGCACTCTTTCTCTGGGAGAATTCTTCACTGCCAATCGTATGGATTGTTCTAGGCTCTGTTGTTCAAATAATGATGCCTTACTCTTTAAAACTGACATAAACCAGAAATGACATGACGACATTACGGCCAGAAATCAGCTCTGATGAAGTCCGAAACGTTCGTTTCCAACCAAGATTGGGTGGATCAAGTCTTGCTGAAAGGATAATTCTTGGTATTGTTAAGGGGCTTAACTACCTTCATAAAAATGGTATCTTGATAAACTTGTGCCAATGTTATGGTACTTTTTTCACAAAAATATGGCTCAGTCAAGCCTTTATAGCTAACACCCAACCTAACCCTCACTAAAATCAGATAATGCCCACGTTGTACTCTGTTGACTGAATGGGAAGCTTCTTTAGAGCTTTCAGCATAAATACTGTCATATTGTTTGTTATAAAATTTGTAAACAATTTCTCATCCGTAAACAAACATTTTATGTGACCTCCCTTTGCGTACCGCTTAAGTTGTTGTTTTCATTTAACCATCCTTTTCTTTTTTGCTTTGATCGCCTTTTTCGTACGAACACTACGTGAGGGCCAGATCTTCTTCAGTCACAAACAGAGGAGGTTTCATTGTACCTATCAAAAGGCCCGCTACACAAACATTGGACTAATATTAAGCCAATGCCGGATTTTTAAAATAGTATTTGGCACTATACCTACTTTATGTAATGCAATCACAGCGATTCGGTTCTCTTTATCACCACTTCCTTTTAATATATTTTACAATATATTGGCGCGAAAATAAGAAAGCTCATTGAACAATCAAATAAAAATGACAGATTCTAAATTCAAAAGTCATATTATGTTTATTTTTAATTATAACAGTATTTATGGCCAGACTAATTATATGTGCGTGTGTGTGTATAATATATACATGTACATACAATTAAACCTTTTAATAATAAATAATAATTGTGATGCGTTCCGCCAGCAAGCGCCGCCGCGGCGAGGGCCCGTGCGCGTGTTCACGCTGACGGCGCATCGTGCACGCGCAGGCCTCGCGCCCGCGCTGTGGACTCTGGAGCGCAGCGAGCACGACTTCCACCTGCTGCGCAGCAAGCTGCTGGAGTTCCACGGCGAGATGCTGGCCGACCTGCCGCTGCCCTCCCGCAGGTGACGCCCTAGTCTCGTGTATTCTTATATGCATTCGTTTTAAAAGTACATTACGATTAATTATGTTTTGTAAGGTGTAATAATAAGATACTGGCTTATTATATATGGCAATGATTGTAAACGATCTCAGTTCAAGACTAAAAACATTAATTGGTGAAAGGGCAATATTTTTTTACTATAACTATTAATCAGAAAGCGGAGTGACCTAACATTGGGTTCTTTGCGTTAAAGAAAATCAGAATAATTCAAACAATTCTTCTGATTATCTTTCTTTCCTTCTTCCTTTCCTCTTTCTAACCGAAATACAATCACCAATTCCAGAGACAATAGCCCTCTAGAGACGCTCCGTTACAAGTACGAGGACTTCATCCAACGGCTTCTCCACATCTCGCTTCTGCAGACCAGCGAGCTGCTCCACCTGTTCCTCACCGTGGACGGAGACTTCACCGCGCTAGTGCAGGCCTCCACACTCGCCTCGGGACCCGATTTGGGGAACATATACCAAAGTGTAGCTCTCAAGCTAAGAAAGGAGAAGGGACAACATTTGGACGCCTTTTTGAGAAATTTTCTTGTGTCCTCCGATAAGGAGAGATATCAGGCTTTGTGAGTTTTTTTTGTCTCTTATTGATTGTTTAAGATGTATGGGTGTGAGTTTGAATGTCGGTGGTATTATTCAAAAATATTCCGCCATTTTTCCAAATTTGTGAATATCGACAATTTTCCGCAACATTTCTTAGAGTAAGTGATATCACTACGTGCTATCTGTACATATCTACATAATATATTTAGTATTTTTCAATATTTATACCATTTCAATATTGATATAAAAAAATATCAATTTTACCTTACTATTACACAAACTGTGAAATAATTTAATTACGTTCATTTAAATTTCAGAAAGCAGGGCTCTAATCGCGATATAGAAGAAGCTCACGAAGTGAACGAGCACGAAATCGAACAGAAACTGCCAAAACGTCAGAGGAAAGCGAGGAATATACAAAATTCATTGTTTCTAAACAACTTCGATATGGAACCAGTTATCGGGAATCCGGACTTTAGTTATCAAACTACGGTTGTGGGTTTTACACAGTGTGTTATGTATACGTGTAAGTTTTAACTTTAATTAGTTTAAAATTAAGAGGATGAATTCACTGTGCTTGTGCAGAGAGGAGCTCAGGGTAGTTAGTGCCGGGGGCTTGCGACAAGTGGAGGGGAAAGGGGGAGTCTCGCACCCACTGCCCAAATTCCTCCCTCCGCCTAATCGAATTTTAAGAGATACAACTTATGTCGCCATCTAAATACGAGTATGTGCTGGAAATGAATTGTTCGTAGTTCGAGACAACCTGAGATTAATAAAAGTATTATTTAGTATATAAAAAGATAACACGAAGTGCGCTGATAAAGGAACAGTTCATATATGTACTAAAATATAACGATAATATAATATGTATTAGTAAGCGTTTTAATAATATATTTATAATCAAAGCGTCGTTATTAACGTACGTATATACATTGTTACAGTAATAAAAATAATAAAGGCGCCATTCTGGTTACGCGGCGTGGTGGGTGCGGTGCTGTGCAGCGTGCAGGGCGCGTTGAACCGCGTGGTGGGCGCGCGCGTGCGAGGCGCGCTGTGCCAACGACGACTCGCGTACTTGATCGGCCTGGGGCATGGTGGGTGGTGCACGTGTTATATATTTTATAATAATTATATTTAACAACCTCAGTTGCTTAACGCATCTTTTGAAATAATTAAGAACATTGATTTTATTTTATAATTTGATGTTATAGTAATTTACTGCATAAATAAGAAAAAAATAATTGTAATGATATTATAATATAGAGAACCATTTTTGTTGAAAGTATTGTATTTTAATTTTTTTAAGTAGGTGCACTTTAATATGTTCAAAATATATAATAAATAGCATTATCTCTTGCCAAACGAATAATCTTTGTGTAGCAGTGATTTGTAAAATAATATCTTAAAATTTGGACGCAGCCGGTCTCCCAGTGGCGGGCAAACTTTGTAACGTTTCCTAAAAGCGGTTAACATGTGTCACCAGGCCTGCTGCTCAAGGCGCAGACGCCGCCGCGGACGGACGCGCTGCGGCAGCGGACGCGCGCGCGCCGCCGCGTGCCGCTCGCCGCCGCGCACGAGCTGCTGCAGTGTCCGCAGCTCAACAAGCAGGTGCGACGTAGCACTACTCTTAGCACTAATCTTACACAAGGAGCACTTCCTTGCATTTCAACTTGTCGGTCTTTGGCATTTGTGATTATGGACATTTTATTTATGTATATATATATATATGTATGTAAGTTTACATGTATCCATTTATTTATGTATGTGTATATAAGTACATCTTTTTCGTTTTACACTTGAAACTAAAAGAGGCACGAATAAAAGTATTTTTTTTTATAAATTGATTATTTTTTAAATATTAATACTAAATTTAATCATAATATCATCTTCATCTGTTCTATAGTCGATTTCGACAACCACTCTAACCCACAACCATTGCAGTACAAAAATCACAGTGAACTATGACAGTTTGCCTTATTTTTTTTATATATCCGTACCAAACGTGAACAGGTAGAATTAAATCATATATTTTCATGTTTAAAAATATTTAAATGGCATAAAAACTGAATTTACAGATCAAATTAAAATATCTCTGCTCTGATAATTATGCATTTTAGATTATATCTTATTCACGCCTCTTACGGATATAATAATTTTTATCTAATATTTCCTTCTTGTTACAGTTGGTGTACAACCTCTTAGACTTGTGTGTGTTAGAATTATTCCCGGAGTTACGCAAAGACGAAACGAACGGTACCGACAGTTGAAACTGTATTATTTAATATATATTATTATTAGCAAGTAATTTTGTAAATTGAAAGTGGTTGAATCAAGTTTTCTATGATTTATGTTAACTTTGAGCGTAATTTGTATTTATTTGTAAATATCATAATGATAAATATATTTTTGTAATAGTTTAGTTGTGTGTAGCCTCCATCTGTGATAACGCCGAGGCTATGGACGAACGAATATTTGCAGGATTGAGACCAAATAAATTATTTTCATATTTCTAAACTGGTTTTCTTTGCTGTTAGTAAATTTTAACGTTCATCGATTGTTTAAATTGGTAAGTAGTGCCTCCACGATTTATTGGATTAAAAAAATTAATATCTTTTAAATATTTTTAACGGTTTGACGTTAATATTTAAGTGGTTTTTTTTTATTTAATGCAAATAACTGTTGATGGAAGTGGGCTCAAATTTTGCATCCATGACCGCTTGTGTACTTTAATAATAGTAGAAAAAAAATAATTAAAATATTTTAAGCTTCTATTTATAAGCTGGCGGAAAAATAAATTTATTGACGGGCAACCACACTACTGTGGGACTCACTGTGTGGGTAACTAAACCCGAAAGTACTCACTAAAATCAAGCTCAAACCCTCACCACCCCCATGAGACGTCGCAGTAACGTCCCACCTATTGCGGGCTAACGTCTCCTTCAGGATGCTCCGGGGTTCCTTCCAAAACACCCGCAGCCTGGATGACTTGCAGGAGAACCACCACGACCCTCTTGCAGTAGCGTAACGTAGTCTTGCTGTAACTAATTATAATATAAATAATAAATAGAAAGCTAAATAATATATCATATTTATTTGGTACTCTCTTCTTTACGATAATTTTAACATATTTTTAAGATTTCTTTACGGCTAGGGTTCGTTCGTTCTTTTATACAAACTATTTATTATTATTATTTTAAAAAAGTTATGACAAATATTTTTATCGACATTTCAACATAAAATATAATAACGTAACAAACGTTCAAAAATAATAACCATAAAAAAACAATCAATTAAGAAATTTATGATACTTTTTACTGTGATATTCGAATGCCATCACTTGAGAGTTCTCTCTCACCTTTCATAAGTAAGCTCTGTCTCGCGACAAAAATCAAAACTATCAACAACTTCGTAATAGTGCAGTTATATTCTTCTTTCTTTATTTTATTGAAAAAGTGGGCAGGCAAGCAAAAAGACCACCTGAAGGTAAGTAAAATTTAACGGTTCATGAGCATCAACCAGAAGACCAGAACTGAAATTGTTGAGAGAAGAGACTTGCTGGCGCAGTTTACAACACTAAACACCCTCTAATTCTGACTTTTCTATTATTTTTGATCATTTATTTCTATCTATTCTTAATTAAAATGTATAATATTTAAAAAAACATTTTTTTTTTAGTTATTTTGCCTTTTATTTCAAATGTACATTTGCCTATACGGTGGCTATAAAACTTTCGCGACAAAACAGTGCATCTCTTATGCGGTTTTACTAAATATAACATCACGTTATATACGTTTATTAAAAATGTCTAAAATGAACTTAGTAGGTTTAAGAATCGGGTCATCTCCCTCATCACTAATTGAACAATTCACATTAATAAATAAGTAAAATATTTATTTTTGTAGCAACACTGGATGAATATGATTGGTGAAAATATAATAAAATATAAATTTAACCAATCACGTAGAAGTAATGATGGCAGCTGCACAGCTGTATCAATGTTGACAGTTAACAGAATTGATGTTTTCTTGTCGTATGTGGCGTCTTGTGTATTTATCTTTCTTTTAACTTATTTGACCACAATATTGCATTTATATTAGTATAATTTATTAATTATAACCTTTAAGTTTAATAGTTAGGTATATGTTGTAATAGAAGTAAGAAAAGTATAAGCTTAGTGTTCGGATTAGCTTTCTAATTCTAAAATGGATAGAAATAATATGAGGTAAGTAAGATGCTTTGTTGTCTTGTAGTTCAGGCTGCTATCCTTTCACATGGATATTTTACATGAGTAATATCTATTATACGTATATTTTTTGCCGAATCTTAATAAATATTTTCTATTGACATGATGAACCTGATTTAGTTTCACGTAATATGATGTATCACAATATATCAAAGTTCCATTATGGGGTTTATTAAATTAAAATTATTACAGGCACATGTTTCATATTAGGAAATTGTATATTCGTTTTAAAAATGAAGTGGTTAGGAAGATACACATGTTTTGTTTTATTTATGTTGTTATCACTTGTTATCTTAGCTTTAGACGCCAACGTTATATGTCAAGTAGTGAAAAAATAAATATTTACATGTGCTTATGACACCATGAATTTATAAGTGTATATAAATATTTGTGCTTAAAAAAAATCCATTAAACTAATATTATACTTAAAAAGTTAATAATATTATAACTTATTACAGTAGATATATATTCATATAATTTTATCTTATCAAAGTGCAAGTACTTAAATGTGGAGCATTTTTATGATAATACCTACAAGCACTTCATATTAGTATGTTCTAGCACAAAATTGCTTAACTAAATATAAAATAAATAATATATTTTAATTTCAGATCAAATTATGTGAATAGTGGGCCCCGTTCACTGCCACACATGGGGGGCGGCAAGCGACATAATGGCAACGGCCATAATGGTTCAAGACTTAGTCCTCCTGCACAGTCTGCCAATCATAATCACAATAATAATAACCAGCATGATGATCTCATCAATTATATATTTGAATCTTGGAATAAGGTATTTTTTTAGTTCTCAATATAATATTTTTTAGAAGTCATAATAAATATGTTAATGTGATTACAAGTTGTGTTTAACCTGGCAACTCTTACACTCACTTAGATATGTTTTAAATGTATCTAGAGGAAATTTTCTAGAATGCCATGGATTCGCCATCAAAGCGAGGCATTACCCAACACATTGCAGGGATAGTAGCTCTGTGCAGTGCTGGGGACTTGCAACCCTAGTGTAGGCTAATGCAGTCGCTTTAAATTGAGCATTACCTCTCACTTCTACTATCTGTGCTCCTGTCTCTAGCTAACAAAATCCTACTGATTCCTTCATTGAAATGTGTGCTATAAATGAACTGATGATAGTATTATTTAGTAATTTATATTATAGAGTTTTTGTTGTTATACCTCACTTGTCTACTTCTACCACTTATAAATCAACTCTTAACAAATTCTAGGGCAAAGTGTTTGGTACTTGCATTCTAGTGAATATTTGCACCATATAATATCTATAATATATATTGTATTTAAATAAACACTAGATGTTGCTATGTTTAAAATATAATTGTAAGAAATTTAATTCTATCTAAACTTTTCCAGGTAACCCGTGAACTAGAAAGAGGTAGTCAAGATGCAAAATACTATACAGATGTTCTTGCTCCACGACAACTTGCAAACTTTAGACCATTCAATCTGGAGGAATGGTGGGGACGTAGAATGATTCAGAGCATAAATCGCAATAAGCATCGCTCTTAGTTCTTAAACTGTTAGTAATATCTCATTGTGACTTCATTGAAAATATATACAATACTCTAATATATTTAAATTCTTAAATGTACACAACAATTATGAAAATTATACTCTGTTAATGAAAAGTTATATTAACTATAATACATAAATCCTATTAATCTTCTTCATCAACATAGATCTTCTCTTTTTTACTTCTAAAGTTAGGCAGGAATTTCTAGTTAGCTAGCTAGTTGTTTAGAAAACCACTTAAATATAGCCAGACTATAATGTGGCCTTAGACAAAGTTTTAAAAAAAAAAACTATATAAACTTTTAAATCTGTATCACCCTTACTAAATCTACAGAATCACTTTAAAATGTTTTATCTGCACTGCACACAGTTCAAATATGAAATAAATATAATACATATTTTTATATATACGCAATAATTGTTATACATTTATAATTCATCTTTAATGTGATTTAATGAATGGCAATAAAGTTAGATTGTTAAGTAATGATGTACAATGAGATATTTTTAACTTATTAAAGAATGGTTTTTTAATATTGAGCCCCTGTTTTGTGATTTTTTTTGTAATATCATAATTTGAACAAGTGTCAATTTTTTAATACCTTATTGGGGGCATATTAACTTTTTAAAGCACGTAGGAGATTATTATGTAGGTTTTGTAAAAAAAAATTTATAATTTAGCATGAATTTCTATTTTTACTTGTAATTTATAATAAGTGAATGTGTTATCACTGTTTAGATCCAGCTAGGTATTTTCTATTATAATCATGACTTTGTCGTTCATATTGTGTGTTTTTTTGTGTTGTATTTTTTTTTATATATGTTGATATTGTCTAAGGACAAGAGAGTAATGCTTATCATTTTGCAATTGTAATGACATCACTTGTTGTTTTTGTTAGATTTGTAGAAGTGTCCTTTTTATTTAAAAAAATATTATATATATCTACATTTCATTTTATTTTTTAACAAAATATGTAATATTTCAAATTATCAAAATATTTCAAAGTTTATTTTAATATGTGCTGTATTCTATGTTTGTATTATTATTATTTAGTATGAATCAATAAAATATGTAAACAGACATATATATATATATACTACAGCAGAATAATATTTTTATTATTGTTGAATCATTTAAAAAAAAGTTAAATTGACAGAATAATAATATATTAAAAGTTATTACTGTTAATGCCATTATAAAAATGTAATATACTTATATGTATTTTTTGTTAAAAGGACACATTCTTTTCTTTAAATCTTGATCAAAAGTTATTATGAAAGAAATATTGTATTTATTATAACATTATTGAAGCGACATTCCACTCATTTTGTCTTGTACTTAGCGTTTGAAATAATTGTAAATATTAATTTGAAAAGCGACAGAACAGATCACTGACTTTAATAAAACATTTTTAAATAACTTATTTTTGTTTCTTTTAACTTTTTATTTGTACATTAATATACTGATGCCATTGTGTCATAGTGTGACAGCTTCTGACTGTAAACATTACGATTGTGGGTTCAATTCTCAGTCGGGGGTATGATAGAATTTTGTTTAGTTGACTTCCGCAGCTCAACACGTAATGTCTTCCTGACTCTGGCTGAAAGTTGAGAACGGATTGTCTTGACACTATGTTTTCTCTGCCTATTCTAAAATACATATGATACATTATGATTTGGTGTCTGGGCAACCATAGGGGTATACTGTAGTAGAAAAAAATTATACGAATTATATGGTGTGAGGCAGTCGAATGAATGGTGATCCAAGCTTCCTGAGGCGTGTCAGTATTTTCTTCAAAAAATTTAAAGTTCGCATCCACGCAAAGTAATTTTTTTATAGCTTCACGATTTTTCCCGTAGGGTAGGCAGAAATTATCTAGCGTCAAGATACTCTGTTCTCAGCTTGCCGCCCGAATTCGAACCATTGCGTGGTGAGTTGAGAAATGAAAATAATTAAAATATTCCCCAAGTGGGAATCAAACTCATAACCATCTTGTATATAGTCAGACGCTATCACACTGCGCCACAATGTCCGAAGTTGAATTGTAACAGAAATTTATTTTCATTGCAATCGAATGCTTATAAAGTCATATGTATGTAATGATATGAGAACACAATAAAAACATATTGTTTTGCATTATATTTGGAAATAATTCGCTGTGCATGATCAGTTCGTTTCTAAATAAATAGGGGTTGGACTTTGGTATAAGTTAAAAATATTAATAAACAATAGTAGTCAGAAAAAGCCTAGTGTTCTTCAGTTCCTGTTCGAAATGGGAACTCAACAACGCGAAATAATTTAATTAAAATTTCCTTGAGTGAAGATATAACTTACAACTGATCGCTTCAGCAATACACAGTAAATGCATATTATAAATACATATACATACCTCCCTACTTCATACCAAGCAGGTATTTTGCTTTAATAACTCGAACTTCAAACGGCTATCTAACGATCAAAGTTTTCTAATACGAGTCCAAGTTTGATCTGTCGGACGAGTTATTTTTATTACACTTCATTAGCCGCCTATTCTGGGCATTCATATTCTTACGTCAAACAACAGTTTAACTTCGTTCAAAGGAGTATTCACGTAACTGCCCGAGGCTTACGCCCCCAGCCAGTGTTATGTAATGAGGTCGGACCCCACTTGAACTTCAACAAGAAGATTATTTAACACTTTTCGGTTTGTGGTTTCGGTTGGACATCGGACTTTTGTGAATGTTTTGTTTTCAAGGTTATGATTTGAAACGTAAGGTTTTATGTATTTATATATATATATATATATATATATATATATATATATATATATATATATATATACATATATAAAATATTTAGTGAAACAAATGTGTGTATATCATACAGTTTGGATTTGTTTAAATTTGCAAGGAACTGTTACATACTTATTGTTATGATTATTACATTTAAAAAAAAATTACAAATGTTTACATTTTTAACGTCACGCATATCTCCCATATATCATCATAGCAAAAACCTCGTGTTAAGTTACTCCACTTAAGTTTTCGATTTTCCATCAATTTCAAAAATACACAAATAGATGTAAAATTCAATGATGCGGTTAAACTTGTCAAGATGGGAGAAGGAAGAAAAAAATTCTCTGTCCTCGAACCACTATACTATACTGTATATATTCCCCACTACGCCACAATGAGATCCTTTCTATTTAAAAGTTCATTATATTAATAAAATAAAACAAAAATGGATTTATTTTGGGAATGACTCGCTTCTCCGTTGGATGCACTTACGCTTAAATAATTTTAAAAAGAGTAAAGAAATAAGAGGAAGCTATTTCTACACTCTTTATATTATCTTATCTATATTATCTATGACAATGAATTAACAAGTATAAAATGTGTGTGGGCGTGTGCGCGTGGTTGTGTGCGTGTGCATGTGTTCGTAAGTGTGAGTGTGCACGTGTGTACGAACGAGCGTGCGTATATGCGTGTGCATGTGGTGTGTGTTTTTTTTATGTTTATAAATTGTGTTTGCATGTGCATTGTGAAAATGATAATAAAGTAATGCCACAACTTATATTTCAAATTACCACCCAATTCTAATTTGCACTAATGTGCATTTAACTAAAATAAAGTAAAACGCGTTAGATTAAGAAAATGTTTCTTTTAAACCATTACAGCTTACAGCGAAACAAGGATCCAGTAAAAGCAAATGCGATCGTAAAAATGTCTATCGACGTCTTAAAGTTCATTAGAGTGGCCGGTGTTGCCTCGATAAAAGAGCTTCGGTTAGCTCCTTTGTGCTGGCTATTTGCAAGTCAATGCTACATTGGGCCAATGAGAAATTGATAGTTTATTTTAAAAAATGTTGTACATAATATTGATTCTTATAAAACGCGCCGTAGTAGTACAGTGATGGCTGGAATGGTTGGGTTGACATGTTATTGGGGGTTCATATCTAACATCGAATCAGAGGACCTGCGCTTTTAAGATATACTAGGAAAACATTTTTCAAATCAATTAGAAGTGAAAAATTATTGAATTGAAACTAGTGTTTGTAAACTAAATAAAAAAATAATTTAATAGTAGCGGGTAACATACCTTTTATGTTTAAATTATTATACGATTGTAAATTAATTTCATCTGTAGGTTTCATTTATTTGTTTCAAAGGAAAGTTTAATATGTATCCAAACTACATCATATTAAAGGAATACTATAAATTAAGTAAATATTGTTTATATTATACGAGTATACTCCTTTTTCTAAATAGAGCACGCAAAGTATTTATATTTGTTGTAAAATGTGTCCCTTTTCTTACCCTTATCACTTTACGAATTTTGAATTTCCTTGCAATTAATAGTAGTATTTACGACTGGTTTTCGTAACGAAAGTTACTATTTATTGTAGGTGTAATGTCTAGTAAATACTAAGATTAAAGTTTTATAAAAAAAAATTATTAGGTCTATAATAGGATATCATAAAAAAAATATTTTATATTTAAATACTATATGAATTTTATTTCAAAATAATAATTTATATTTAATAAATTTAGATAATGGATATGTTGGTAAGTTTTTAACTGTGTGCTGAGTATATATTAGTATTTTAAATATATTTTAGGTAAGGTTATGTCTTTATATTGGGGCTTGTAAAACAAAAGTGGAAAACCAGTAAAAAATGCTTTTAGCGTTTTAAAGTGTTATACACACACTTAGTAAATTGAAAAACATATTTTTAGAAAACGTATAAAATCCCGCTGAGTACAACTTTGATACGTTTTCTAAAAATATGTTTCGTTGTCAATTATTAACTTAAGTAAATATTATTATTTTGTAGTGATAGATAGCATACTTATTTTCTTTCATTTACAAATTAGGTAGGTTATAGAAAAAAAAATAAAAGCATATGTTTACAATAAACTTCTTTATTCGTCTTAAGTCATATTCGCTTGAGTCGTTGGGATCCGTCCGATTTTTTTGTATTTTTTGTTGCTGTTACACAAAACTGCAAAGTAGAACGCTTTTTCACAATATATCGACCACGTTTAATAAAACGCTACGTTAAAATCGACTAGAAAAATATACCTACATGATTAATATTCTAGTGTAAAAACGTTCTAATCCATTTTAATATAAAAAGACAAAACTAAAGTGAAATTTTAACTATATTTTTAACAAGAAAACGAATATTACTAAACAAAACCTGAAGTCTACTATTCATTGACCTATAAATAACAAATGTCACTGAAATTGAAAGAAATTTGTACATTAATATCGTACTAACGATATTTAGTTTGTTTGAACTTACGCTCAATTATTTACGAAAAGAACAAACTTTAAAGTAGCGAAGCGATGTTTGAATTTTGACAACGTGCAAGGAAATTCTTGAAAAAAAAAACAGTTACTCAATTTTTTTTTAAAATCAGTGACATTGCAAAGGAGAATGAATTCTAAAAGGTGAAATTATAAACTAATTTAACGTGAGCTTTAGCGTAGTAGATAATGAGCGTGGTCCAGTCCAGTTAAGTTTTTAGGCTTCGGCGGTAGCGTTCTGCGTTTGCGCGGTGGCGCCGCTGGAGGTCGACACCGAGTCGGGGTCCGCTTCCCGGACGCCCATCCAGGGTACCCGTTTTTCTAATTCCGCCCTACAAATTTGTTTGTGAATTAGTAAATATACAATAGAAATTGTTGTATTTTTTAGGTTTTTAGGTATGTTAATATAAAATATTATTCGATCATCTATAAGTTAACATAAGGCTTGATATAATGGAGAATATTAATATCTTATATATATATATATATCGTGGCACGTATACTGAATGCGATGGTAGTCGATTCAAAAACCGCTTGGGATAATCTTTAGCAAAGTACAGCGCTGTTTATCGTTGCAATGTCTGTTATGATAAGTTACATTAGAATTAAACTTAAAATTAAGCAAGCGTATGTTACTTATTTATTACATTTTACACTAGTAAAGTAAATTTTACTAAACAAATTTACCTATATCTAGGGTGATTGATGGCGTATACCCATGGGTCGATGCAGGAGACAATTTTGGCGCACACTGCTGGAACCATCGTCGCCACGGGAGTTAAGAGACCCCTTGAAAATAAGTATGTATATTTCGTATGTAATTCAAATATAAGTGTAATTAACATTTTGTAAAGATAACAAGAATATTTCAGGTTCAGATAAGTTGAACGTCCTTCTTGAAAATACGGAAAATTTGTTGAAAACGTTTGGTTTGATTTGTTGAAAATATATTATATAAAATTTACCAGGAGCCCTGTATAATAGAACAATATATATATTTTCATAAAACTTATTGTAATATAGATTTTGTGTAAAAGTAGCTTACCAAAATGAAAGGCATAATGGCCAATCAAGAATATTTGATTGTCAACTAGATAACAACTACACCGGCAAGTTACCAATTCAGACGAATGATTAAAATCCGTTTATTTAAAACATTTATCAATACGATTAAGCGGCTACCGACAGAAAGTACCGGCATTTTTATTTCCGTACCGTTTCAAAGGAATTTTTGATCTCACGTGGAGACTGATTTGCATTTTATTCTCATTAAACCTTTATACAAGCTTTAAAAGAAAAGATTATTACAATATGTTAATTGGCGCTTTGCCGTAATGTAGTTGTTAAGATTGCAAGTCGACCAATTACCAAATCGATATGTACAATTATTTGAGTTATTTTTTGTCATAATGATGTTTTCTTTTTTAAATTACTTTATTATGCATATTAATAATATATTTTTTAATTTTATGCTCCATTCATAATATTTATGAGAATTATGACAATTTTAATGAGCAATATCTTATTCAACTGTTATTGAATTATTTAACTAATAGATTTATGAACTCTTCTTTCCGCCTAATGGATAGTCGTCCTTGGCTTTTATTCATTCAAATCAGACTAACAACAATTAATAACCAATTAATTTATGAAATTTTTCTATTTTACCAAGTTTTAATGTAGGAAAAATAGTAAAAAATTACCTGTCTCCAAATGCACCGGTCATGGTGACAAAGGCGTACGGCACGTCCACGAACATACAAAGAGGAAGAAGATGGTGAATGCCACTTTGGCAATCCTTATCTCAATACTCTTGCCAGCGTCTTCCTTGTTCGCTGCTAACGATTTTACGTTCATCTTCTTAGCCTGCTCTTTGAGCATGCGCTCGTGAAGACGGACCTATAGCAAGTAGTAAATGCAATAAAGTTTAATTAACCAACTATTGATGTAATGAGCTGAACAACTGAACGCTGAACGCAGTGGTGTTGATGAAATGGTAAAATATAATGTAACACCGGCAAAGTCCGAAATTTCCGAAACCGGATTAGCTTTTAAATATTCACAATATGGTTCGATCAAAATTGGTCACTTTTAAATGCAAATATGGAAATTATTTCAGAATATTTAAGGAGAAGCTTTCATAATTCAATGTTTTTGCGTCCTTAAAACGATTAGAGCTGGTACTGGCATAATAGCACCCAATCCCTTTGATGTCGGAAATAAATTAATTTTCATGAAACCTCAACGTTTCTGAACGAGGAGAATGATTTTTATGTAATTTCCATTTCGTCTGCCGTCACGGAGATGTGGAATCATTGTCATGTTATCATTTAATTTGGTTTGGTTTAACGTGTTTTTGTAAAGCATTATGTATCAAGTACCTAACAACTTACAACTAAATGTATGTAGTTAGTAAAATTACCGTTATTGAACATATTTTGTTTTGACACAACTTTTGGGCTCATTCCTGTCGCATCACAAGTATCTTACGATCAGAATACAAATGTACTTTTCCCTATAACACCATATTTTTCATCTTTTTCTGCTTCACAAATTACACGAGAACCAAGAATAAAATATATCACGAAGTAAATCAACCCGTGGAAATATTTGAGCGGCGCCCTGTTGGGTGAATCGTGCTTTCAGCTGTATAGAGTGCCCACTTTATTGAACTACTGTCCGTCTTTGTGTTTATTGTGTATGCTCACACAATTTACTTTATTTAATTTCTAAGCTTATTTTATTAATAGTGACATAATAACATCAAAAATATTATAGAAACGAAATAATCCGAACTCTACATATATTATATTATATTAGTAATATTTGTTAGTTTAATGATATCAATTGCTCACAGACTATATAAGTTAGTTGTGTAAGAAAATACGTTCCTTTAATACATACTATGTCAAAGTAATTCTTGACAATAGAAGTGTGCTCAGTGTTTCGTATATAAATTGAGGGACACGTTGGGATTTCAGATTTACTAGAAATCTGTATCTGCAACTTCTGCCCAATACAAACAAATAAATGCCGCTGAAAGGCTCTCAGTCCAGTCACGATTTTGCTCTTTTATATCATTCCGTTCGATTCTATTCCATTTGCAGGCGGCGTATTGGATAGGAAGTACGCCTTTGGCAAAATTTTTCTTCAATTTGCTTCCATTTTAACCAGCTTATCCTGTATGAACATCTGGTCGGTGTCGGTACTCTAGAAGCTGAAGAATTTGCGAGTGGCAATTATGATATTCTTATTTTTTAAATTGGCTAAAATCACGCATTTTTTCGTTTCTCTCTTTATGTTTCTTACAAAAATATCCTATAGAAATGTTCATATCAGAACTGCCTTGTTAACAGATTTTGAAATGCCACTAAAATATTAAAAAAGGCGGACATTTTGTATTTTATTCATTTCATATTTCAGTAATTAGCAATATTTAATCTTTATGATCCTCTGCAAGTGTCCACAGCAAAAATGAGTTTAGGAACTTGCTTAATCGTTTCCAACAAGTTGAACCTCTTTGAGTGGATGTTAATTTAATAAAGCGCGAGCCCGGCGTGTAATGAAACGAATCCGATCGTCCATGGATAAGAACGTGCTATACTGATATATCGCTGAAGCGGAATACTAATTAATAGCTGTATATTAAGAAAAGTGATGTAAATAAATTTTATAAAAAAATATATATTAGAAAATCTTAAAATAAGTCTAAATCTTGAATGGAATAAGTTAGTATGAAGTAAAAATATTTATCTATTTTCGTTTCCAGTAGAAAACAATTATTAGTGAGTTTATGAAGCATCGTAACCTTAACCCAACGAGCTAGCAACTTTTTTTAAACGAGTGATCTAAAATTATATATATTTTAGCGAGATCAGTTTCTTAATTGAGAAGCCTTAAAAGCTTCAATTAATAATTACGTAGGAAATATTAACTTACCATCAGTACTAATATTACAGTACTAATGGCGTATTTTTAAAGGGCTATTGTTCAAACAATCTTAATTACTTGGATGCTATATTGTTATAGGTCAGTGGAAAATCTAATTACCCAAAAAATACCATTATGCAAAGGATATTAATTTTGAACGCTTGTATTAAACAAAAATTTTACACAAATCATATTACTGAATATAAATTATCTAAAATATCTTGGACTAACATAGAGGCACAAAATTCGTTCGTTAAGGGTGTCTTATAGCAAATCATCTTTTATTTATTGCCTCCTCGGGGGCGCGATGAAAAATATAATTTGTTAGTTTGTCCCCGCGAATATTCCTTCCGTCTTTAAAAAATATAAATATGAGAAAATTTTAAAAAGATATTTTAAGAACAAAGCTATACAGTAAGCAGTAAAATTTATAAATGAAATTCAAGTTTCGAGCTTCCAATATTTAAGATTTCGCTAAAAGAATTTAGGAAATCTCCACACGATTTAAGTTAATGTGAGGAAAAAGGTCCGAATCTGAAATCCTTAAAGACCGGAATATCAATCAGAATATAATATTTTAGAAGTGAACGCTTTTCGGCGTGCTTCAGATAAGCTGAAACCTATAAGCGTGGATTAGTAATATGTAAATTTTGGGTAACATTTAAATCTTGTTTATTTGAATTTAAAAGATAACTTTAACGTGTTGTTAGCAATAATATTTAAAATAACAATTTACTGATCTCGTGCCCGTGGATGATTTGAGACGAGTTTATGTATACTTTAAATATACCGAGTACTAATATCACAAAATTGTTTATTTCAAAAAAATATTAGAGGTCCCTGGTGATTACATAAGTAATGTAAAGCGATAGGTTTCGCCATTTGGTTTGAAATCTCGAATCTCGGAGTTTGGAGATAAGTATTTCTCCTTATAATAGGTGAACATACTTACAGCACCAAACAATTTTTGAGTAAGAAGTAGCCAAATGAAGAGCATTTAAGGGATGGCGTAGCTCCGGGCCCGAATATGCACATGGTGAACAGTTTCGTATCCTGGTCTCAGTGGTAAGTCAAGGAGGCATGTCGTAAGGAGTCCTCTGAAAATATTATGATGGCTTAAGCGATTCTTAATCGTAATTCGAGCGATAAGGCACGAGGCATAGTTGTGGGTACAAAAAGCTAATATTTATAATAAAATACTTGAATTTCCTTATTTAATTTAGTTTAATAACAGTTGAAACCAATTACGATATACAAATAGTATAAAAGAATGCTAGTAACCTAAAAGTCGTTGAGCCATTCCTTAGTAGATTAGTCATCAAATGGCTGGTCTTTGTGCGACCAGGCCGTAATATACTTACAAACGGATGAACGCAATTTCTTGCGATGAATGTTTATATGTTGTTAAAAAGCCGATAACTGTAGTTTATGTACGCATTGTTAACTAATCTCTTATGCAAACTAGATATTTACTAGCTTTCAGTTCTCTTATATCATTTTAACAAGCAACTTTTTAATAGTACTAATTAATAGAAGGTAATTCATTCGGTCGTAAAATACTTATATTATGTTAATATTATATAAAATCTTTATAATTTTTTTATAAATAATTTACAATGACTTCAGCATAACCATCAACATAACAAAATAACGTCTAAACAAAAGGCAATTCAGAAAGTATCAGTTTGTACAGATTTTAACCTCTGACGTTTATAAGAATCGTTGACGGGTGATATTAATTAAGGATTACGGAGGCGTGTTTCGCCCGTCAAGTATCAATTCATTATTTACTTTACGCAATTCCATCTTTCGCTAAATTCAATATATATTATATATAAATAAAAGCTGAAGTTATTCAAATTATTATTTGGTACAATTATCTACAATATATTAAATTCTAGCTAGATCAATTAATCAATTTCAGACTAAACGCTGTTCTATTCTAGATATGGTGAGACAATTGATTTATGAAACTTATAGCGTTTAGTAATGATTTATAGAAAGGGTGTCATAACTTAATTGCTACAATTACTTGAAATAACAAGCTATCATGATAGTTTTAATCTTTGAAAATGTTCCGTAATCAAGAAAGATGTCTTAATTGCTTTTTGTTTAATATTTTTTTAATATTTAAGTTATATTCAAATCTATTTTAATTTGATAATATCTTAAATCGTATATAGTAGAAAGATTTTCGTACCTGGCACAAAGCGTCCCCAAATCTTAAAGGCGGGCAATAGTGTGAATGGTAAAGCCCAGAGCCATGTGAATAAGATTAAAAGAGACGCTTGCATTCGTGTCAGCCTGCCGTCCAGTGGACTCGAAATTGTCCTGTGAATGTTATGTTATATAATATAATATCCTTATAAATTTCACTATCATATCGCTCATTATACGTAAAGGTCGAGTTCAAATACAATGCGTCTGCCGTTTGTGTATAGGACAGGTATACTCTTTTTCAGATAAGAGATGAACTTTCTAAAGCTTCGTGTATGGGCTTAAATGTCACAAGAAACTTATATAAAAGCTTTATAAAAAAAAACGTGAATTACTTGTGTACCTACACCGTAAAAGAAATAGTATAAAAGTAAAAAGTTACTATTCACTTAAAATCTTTAATCTAAATTTTTTTACTTTAATCAAATTTTGGTATCTTTTATCTTTTTTTTTAATCTTTAATATATTTTTTTAATCTTTGTCCATTTAAGAGCGCATCACTTGTTCTCAAACACGAACATCTTGCAGCAGTTGCAAGTGGGGCACGGATTAATTAGTGCGTTATTCAAATTTGCTGGACGTTAATACAATAACGCAATACAAATTTAACTTACTAAGTTATCTATATATCAAAAACTACAAGTATAAATTGACTATGAGATCTATATTATACATGATGCTGTATTTCTTCAATAACTTATAACTCCAATAAGTTTTCGTCCGACGCTTTGGAAGTACTCCGCTATACGTTTCCTTTGAAATGAAAGCAATAAAATTCATTTCATATACATATTTCGTAACTATTACAGGTGGAATGTTTAGTTCAATTTGTATACAAAGTTTGACTACAGGGTATTTCAACTTTTTAAGTATTCGTCAAACTTGCACGACATTTGTAAGACGACCAATTTATTTTTTAAATGATGAGATACTTACTTGTATCTATCGTAAGCGATGACAGCATTTGTGATGGCACCTCCTATCCCCGAAAAGGAACCCAATACCGCATATATGTCGCAACCCAGCTGGTATCCCACGAGGCGTTGGTGAAAGGAGTTGACGACCAGCAACGGCATTTCTATCATCATCATCAGGTCGAACACTGCTAGGTTGATAACGAACATGTTGCTGGCGCTACGAAGTGATTTTGACCTAAGAATAAAAATATATTTTAGGTAACCTAAGCCTTTATCTAGAAAAAATTAAATAAATATGCGAGGGTATTAAAGTGCAGTACACTCTGTATGACAATCGATACAAATATTCTATTCAGGTCGGCAATTATTACATTCTATGTACCTATATATTTTACGAATCTTTCTATGAATACTGTTTTACTATTATTAAAAAAATGTAGATAGTTTCATTTTAATGAGTTGAACATTTCTTGATATCTATACCTATTCTATTGATTAACAGTTATAGTGATTAACAGTTATAGTGATTAACAATAAAGTATAGTTAATCAAAAGATTGACAAAAAGAAGTCACATACATTTTAAATTATAAAATGAGATTTTACATTAAAGAAAGCCTTCTATTTTCCAAGCAGAGACCTCGAGGGGAGCAAGTTGCGGAATGTAGTGAATAGAACAATTCCAATAACGCCAAACTTCCGCAAATCCGCTATCGACATGGGCTATGTTCTAGTAATATAACTTTAGTTTTTATAAAACGATAAGTAGGATAGATAAGTTTAAAGAAATTTTATAAATTTTAGATTTTACGCAAAAGCAAGTATAAGGGATACAAGAAAAATTATAAACTTATTATAAATTTTCGTTTTCAGTAAATATATATAAAAGTTTTGAAGGCAGGTAATTAAATACGTATTCGGAGCTTTTAAATCCAATTATTATTCATTTAATGGAACAATAAAGTAAATAGAGTTAACTCACAAAATCTACAGATATAAAATATTAACCGTGGACAAGTTATGTCTTGTATAGATTCTTAGCCAGGACATAGATAATATGTTTTTTCATTCAGTACAAGCTAACGCACTGCACTTTCAAAATTACTGTCTTTTAAAGTTCAAGAGAATAGAAAAGAAGTCTTTACAGTTTGCTTTACAGACAAGAGAATCTTGATTTTAGTCTTTGATATACCCGTCAAAGTACGGCTCTATTTGTATAGGACACCGTCATCATTACAAGAGTACTCGCCTATATACACATATTACTTGAGTACTTGAAGGAACTTACTGTAAAATTATGTTTAACTTTCGCCATTTTTGACCAACTTGTTATATTTCAAATTTAGAAGAACCGTCATATTAAAATGATTTAACTAAGATACTAACACAGCTTAGATTATTTAATATGTATTTGTAAATATGTGAACATCAGTATCGGAATTGCGACTCAAACGACGTAGATATGGTACAAACAGCTTCCTGTTTGTATAAATATAATGGAGTAAAACGCAATACCCGATGAACATTGGAAACGTTTTCCGAACTCGCGGTTCACAACTCCACCTTTGACACTTGTATCAAGTTTACGTGGATGTAGGAAAATTATTCATACGATATGATTTCTAGGAAATATTACTTTACAACACATATATTACTTTACAATATCAACAGTTATATCAATAAATATAGAATTATTAACACGGCTACTATTATTACTTCATGGGCAATAATGGTAAAACAGTATTATTTTTTTTTTTACATTTTTAAGTATATGTTATTCACACGCTTAAGAAATTGAAAACCATTTTTAGAAAACTTATAAAAATTGGACGGTATTCAACCCGGTATTTTCATACGTTTTCAAAAAATGATTTTCAATATTAATTTATTTTAGAGATAGTATTAAAGAATTTGAAAATTTTGTAGAGTACTTATTGATTATTTTATTAAAGCTGTAACGTAATATATATACATATTCAATTTATTATTATAGGTTTAAGATTCCTAAGACGTGTACCAGAGTTCATTTCGAAACTTAATTAAGTCAGCAGCAGTGACAGTGTACAGCACTCGATCGCCGAATTGTTCCGCGTTATTAACTCAACCCTCTCAATGCCTTGGATCACTAATGTAATATCTTTCGTAAATATTTTAAGATTTTCATATAAATTATAATATGGCAATTTACTTTATTTATTGAACGGAAAAGCAATAATCTATAATATTCGAAAAAGGAAATTAAAATTATTGGTTACATCGCTATTTTTTGTACTTACGTGCTGAATATCCAAATAACGATGCCGTTGCCTGAGATTGACGCAATCATAAGAGCCGTGTAGATAAGCGCTAGACCGAAGTGCCAATATTTGCTGACTGCTGGGAAGTTTCTCCAGTGCTCGTGAACAAGGTCTTGGTGTTCTTCTGGAATGTTCCATCCGAGCATATGTTCCACGACCTCTTGGGAGACCCTTTTGGTAGAAGTACATATTTTTAGTTCATTCAAAGAGTCATAAATTTTTTATGTAAATTTTATAAAACATATGTTGAGTTTTGATTAATTGGAGGAAATAACATTGGAATCAATTTAAAGTGATAATGGATTATGATCCGTCAACCCTGATTGAAATAACTGGATCTGAGGACAGTTAGGAGTTGAAACAATTTGACATATTTCCATTAAATTATAACTTTTGTGACAATAATGCGAATATTTATAAAGTCGAATCCATTTGAAACAAGTAATTTAAATTAAGCAATTTATATTCGTTACAGTCTTGGCGTCATTGTGGGACGTTGAAATTTTTTCCTATTTTCGTTTGCGGGATTGCTAAATTAGTTTTGCATTGGGGATTACTTTTAGGTAAAAAGGTTGTTTGGAATAAGAGTGTTAAAAGTAATATTAATTGAAAAACAAACTATGGTAATATATAAATAAAAAAACGAATAATTATAGAATAATGAAAGGAACTTAACAACAATTTATAATAATAATATTTTGAAAATAAATACTTACATTTTCAGTGGGTAGGCCACTGGGCCGATATTGTCTGTGTAGTTAGTCGCCATTTTGTGCCCGTTTCACAACAAAATGGTTGATGTCTTTCCGGGGATTCTTTAGAAAAACTATCGCATTGGAAAAATAAAAATGAATTTTGCTAATGCTGTGGTTTATCAGTTCTATGACGAAGTGAGTAGTCCGACGTTGGCTTAAGTGCTTCTCACTTGTGACTACCTTAGACCATAGTACGGTTTTTATATGGAACTATCGTGCGTGTCTCTTAATTCCTTAATTTAATAAAATAGTAAAGCGCTTCCAGTTTATTTGGTCAAATGTATTGCATGTTGAGTATTCTTAGTGAGTTGTAATTCTTTTAATTTGATTGTTTTTTTATTCAATTTACTCTACACTGTAAGGTAAATATGAAACTTCTATATTTTACATATTAAATAAATATTTTCTATAGCATATAAATGTAAGTTGCGTTCGTGTCCGTGTGATATTATTACTGTATCCCAAAAAATGGAAATTTTTTTGACTAAGAAGAAAAAGGAGGAATGTAACAGAATATTTTTGTGTAATCGACGCTGTGCAATATGTTGTTTATCTCGTATTTGTATCTTTAGAGTTAGGCAGTTAGTCTTAAGACACCCAGTGTCCGTCCATTATAGAAACGTTGGCCGTTAGTTAGCGCAATTCAGCCACACTTGGAACAGGAAATTAAAAATATTTTCAAATACACACAAAATATCGCAAGATTCATATTACAACAGTAAAAAAAAACTGTTTTAATTTAGAGAATGTGACACAGGTAGCCCGCCTCAGCAAAATTCAACATGCACAGCAGGAATGCCCCAAAGAAGGAGATATGAATAAGAACAGAAAAAAATACTCCCCTGAATGGTGATCGGACCTTCAGCCCACAACATTGATACGGGGACAAATAAATAAAAATATATAATATATATATGTCATATGGGTGTGAAATAAAGTAAATACTGTAAGAATAAACTCTTTATTTTTTGGATGCTTAATGTTTTCCAAACTAAGCTCATATCAACAAGAGCATTAGAGTCCAATGAGATTTCTGGCAAGCCCCAGTTTCGCCCGCGTCAACTATCCGGGGCAGGACGTGCCACGAATATGTAATAGTCATAATAAAATTTCATATGTGCTTATTATTAGGCTTATTACATGCTATAAAAATTTAGTACATAGTAATTGTATTGTAAATTTAATAACTTGTAGTCTGGGTGTTTTTTGGCACGCCTGTATGCCCACATACATATTTAAACATATATATAGCACGCGCTTAACTTTTCGTCAAGTATTTTCCCACATACTTATTTTTGTCTCTTAAAGACATATCACTAATGAAGACGGAAATAATGATTCGATTAAAAATATAAAAAAAATGTGTGATTTAATTTAGGTTTTGAATAGATTTTGTAGTATAACTTAACTAAATCTATGATTTTGTGGTATTTTAAAAGAGTTTCGGAAATTAAACAATTAAAGTATTTAGTATTACATACATTTTTAATATAAAGTCAATGTCGCTCCAATAAACTAAGGTAAGCCGCCACGTCAAAATCTTAGCATTTATTTATATCGTTGTTACAATTTTATTGTTCCCACACAACTGTAGAATGGCCTACCAGCGGCAGTGCACTTTCCAGGTCGATACGACACGGGTACCTGCAAAAGTCGCGTATATTTCCACCTTAAAGGCTGGCAACGCTCATGAAGCTCCTCTGGTGTAACACGGTGTCGTGGGCGGCGGTGTTCACTTACCATCAGGTGACCCGTACGCTCGTTTGCCTTGTCTATAGTATAAAAAATGTTGTTAAGACAACTGTAATATTGATTGCCAATAATTTCAACATATAAATATAAAAAAGAAAAACAAATATTATTGTAAAGTTTTCAAAATACAGTGTTTAGACTTTTGTACCTCAAAAAGTATTTTATATTTAATAGATATTTTATTATCATTTCATTAGAAATGATATCCAGACTCATAGGATATCGTGGCGGAATGCAACAGCATCCGCACACGCGATTGGTTGTGGGTTCCATCGCCACTCGGGGGAATGATTATTCTTAAAAAATATTTTCATTTCTTCGCTCTGGTACAAGAGAAACCGTGGCGTTGAGTTCCACCACTTAACACGCAATGTCGCAAATTCTTAATACTACGTTCCCTCTGCCTACCCTGCAAAGCGGGAAAAAACGTGAAGCTGCTTTCAATACCCTAACGCATCTGCTGCTTAACCTTCATATTCTAGCGACGACGACGGCGAAAATTTTGTCTAACCAAACCGACAGAACTTAAATATTTACTAATATATAATCTTACATTAGCTTAAGATTAGTAAATCTATGCTAATATACAGACAGCCTACAATATAGAAGCAATTGATAACTTGGCATGTCGCGTCATCTAATAACTATGGTAGAGTGAGCCGACGCGACATGCATGTGCTGTGTAATCCCCAGTTAATCTCTGCTGCCATTATAGACAGTGCCAATACCCGACATATGAAGACGTATCCGCTTTGTGGTCAATGCACGTCATGTCTTTAGTGGTTGATATTGATGATTAGTTTGTATTTATTAAAGATAGCTTCATGATGTTTCCCGGATAGCAAGGTAGTTAGAGAGAACCTAGTGTCAAGGCACTCTGTTCCCCATTTTCTGCCGGAAATCGAGACATTTCGTGTTGAGTGGCCGAACTCAGCGCCACGTTTTGTCTTGGGTACCAGAGCGGATACACCTTAATTCTTTTTTGTTTTGGTACTTTTATCTAGAAGATTTGCAATTAAAATGATATCCATCCTTGGGTCAAATATATGTTCAAATTGTTGATTATAAGAATATGTAAAAAGATTAGAAGAATGTTTTTCATAATAAATTATCTATCTATATAGTAGTTGTATGTAGGTATATAAAACAGTAAGATGCAGACCGACTGATCTATCATACAACTCCTGGACTGAAAAGCACCTGAAATTTAATATGCACGCAGCTTTTATGACATATTTTGACTTTTATTCCGGCTTTTAGGCCGTGTATCTCGGCTTAGAATAGGATCACCCTGGTATTGGAGGTGTCGTAAGAGGCGACTAAAATACGTATAGGAGAGTGACGCTGCTAGCAATGGCAACACGCATGCGCCGACTCGACCGGTTCATTACCACCCTCGGCACTTAAAACCGGCGTCAAGTAGTGGCTATCTGTCACTGCGTTTCGCATTAGGTAATGCCGAGCTCGGGCGCCCAATCCCTTAAAGGCCAGCAACATCCCTGTAGCATCCTCTGGTGTTACATGAGGTAGTGGGCGGCGGTGATCGCTCGTTTGCCTTGTCTATAGAATAAAAATAATAGCTTTTTTTCAAAATTGCATCTGTCAGGGGTAAAATAGCCAAACGTTGTATGAAAGTTTGTCAGATGTAAAGCAAGAATATAAAATAAATTAAAAAAATATCAACTTACACCTTAAGTTGTAGAATAGGCATTGAAACTTTTATGATCATTTTAATTCAGTTACGTCTCATAACGCCACGTCTCATAACGCCATATGCCACGTACATAGATCCCCATTAAACAAAAATGTCAAATAAACAATCCAAAATTTTACGCGAGCAAAGCCACGGTCAGATGCTTTGATGCTTTATAACATAGATAGCACAATTCCGGCATTTATGTTATTTATATCTACTACATTAAATTATTCTTCTTTAATACCTTTTGATTGCCCTTATTTGCCCTAATATAAATTATATAAAAGTTTAATTTCCTTTATATAATTTAAAGGCAACGTAGTGAAAAATAATCTATTATAAATTAATTTGTTCTGCATTGAGATTGTAAATATCAAAAGCGAAGCAAAGTCAGAGTCAGCTGTAAGTTATATTACGTTACTAAGTTTTTTAAGTTATACGGCCATCTTATAGCAAACTTTACCAAAGTTCGCACAAAGACTTTAAAAATTTACAAGTAAATTCATAGAAAAAGTTTAAATAGGAGAGTCTACAGCCTATTTATGTGTTGATCGTAGCGCGACGCTCTGGCGCCCGCTATATGAATTGTGTAACCATAAGTCTTGGAGATGAGTTCAACTTAGAAATAGGACTTTCATAGATATATATGGTATTTAATATACAACACTTTTCTAGCTAAATATACTTGTTGTAATATGTTAGTTCACTTTTGTAACCTAATAACGTTTAAATATATTAAAGCTAGTTCATCAATAGTTCGTCGATTCAAGAAGTATACAATGCAATTAAGCCAACGTGGTGTGGAGTTCCGCCACTCAACACGCAATGTCTCGATTTCGGGCGGAAAGTGGAAAACGAAGTGTCTTGGCACTAGGTTGTCTCTGTCTAACCTACTAGGCGAGAAAAAACGTCAACCTGTTCACAATATAAAGAACAACCGACATTTGTAACGTTAACTTTTATTTCTCCACATAGCGCTCAACTGCTGCATTTAAGTTGTAATATTTAAACTTATTTAACTACGCTAACCCGCCACTAAAATAATTTTACTCAACACAAATAAAACAATACATCTTCACGCTTTTATTGTCGCATAGCAGGATAGTCAGAGAGAACCTAGTGTCAAGAAACTTCGTTTTCCACTTTCCGCCCGAAATCGAGACATTGCTTGTGTTGAGTGACAGAACGCAACGCAGGAATTTTTTATTGCCAGAATGGGGAAAATTATAATGAGATGAAACTCCTTAGTATCGAGTTGCAGATAGAGGAGTTCGAAGCAGTGCTTAGGACTTGCGACCCAAGTCTAGCCTTAAGAGGCCCCTTTAAAATCCATTAACGCACGCCTCCACTATCCGAACATCTCTCTCTACCTAAATTAAATATAAATATTAATCATATTTCACCGAAAGGCGATCAAACACACCACCAATTACAATTTGACCTTCCCACTGCGTCACGATGGCCTTTATAAATGCGTATCTAAAATACGTTAGTAGTTAATATTATATATACTCTTTAAACTACTTAAAAGCCAATAATTTTATAAGATCTTAAGATTTTTTCCCATTATGAAATCCAACTATTTTTAACCTGGTTAATCGCTACCTGTAACCACGGACTACTGTAAAGTTTTCGAAACGTCGGGTTTTTAAAATGTATTGTCAAATACCAAGAATTTACCAAATTAATTGCTCCGGTTAAAAATAGTTTAATTTCAGTAATTCTATATTTAGTTAAATTAGAATTTACCTAATCACTGATACCGGTATAACTTTACCAATTTCGTCTTTAACTACAGAACTAGGCCGTGACCTAACCATATTAGCTTTCCTCCGAACATATGACAAACTGTAAATTGCCTGGAAACTTATGTTTACTTGTCTTGTACAGTGTACTGAATTTACATTTAAGCATTATTAACTTATGAAGTTGTGAAATCCATTAATATTTGTGTTATTGTTTTAGTATTTTGCTATAATGGAAAGAACATTATAATTTAAAAAAATTATGTTGAATTTTCAAAAACTATGTTTAATCAATCACCTGTCTGTAATCGGTGATAAGGCCGCCTTTACCAATATAACTATTAACTATTGTGTACGTATTTATCGTGGTATAATAAAGAGTTAAATAAGTATTTAATCATTTTTATAGTATTACTCACACGCTTGGGTAATGAAAATTTGAACGTAGGGGGACTCGAACCTTCCTAGCGCTCTCACAGCTAAGCCGTGTGTTCTACATCCGGCTGCGTCGAAATTCTTATACGCTTATTACAACTAATTTAAGTTGTTTGCATCTCTGTACAGAGAGTTTTACAAGTTACTGTTACAAAGGTATTATTTCTAAGAATGATCGTTTGGCAAGAGAAATTGGTATTTATTAAATATTTAAAGTTTTTAATCTGTTATTCGTACACTTGGGTTATAAATTTTCTTTTAAGAAATCGTGTAACAAGTTACACATACCGGGCTCAACCTCTTCGTTTGAGTCCCGCTACATTCATCTTTGGAAGTTGAATTTTTTATATGTTTTGTAAAATATGTTGATTTAGTCGATTATATATAAAAAAAAATTTAAAATATTATAAAGATTTTTTATTGATATTGATTTTTTTAAGGGTTTTTATAGTTTATCTTAGATGAAAATACGTTTAAATGCTTCTTTTAACCCTTTTATGCGTTACATATATAAGTAAAATAATACTTGAATAAAATTTACATTGGTTTTATAATTCAACTATGGGCATTGTCAATTTGTTTAGACATATACTTTAATATGAAGTCATTACAAATAAATTTCCAAGCATTATAATATCAATTAGCTCTACAATTGGTAACATTTTCATATTACCAAACCAAAGGAAAAGCTTATGATTACATAGTTATTATGTCATTTACGATACGACTCATTGCTTTTGATAACCTATAAACCCAATGTGCCATGTGTTAACACTCCATGCCAACAGTGTCCAAAACCAATTATCTCCGCCACTTGGCACGCGATGTATGGCTCAGGATTTATGAATCTGCTCCGTGATCTACGATGTCTTTGAACTCCTACGCTACTTATTAATTTAAGAAATTATTTCGTGGTAATATAATAAATGTAAGAAACATTAATTATTAACATGTGTTTTATTGTACAACAATATTGACACAATTTTAGTGTAAAGTATTTTTTTACATTAAACACATGAAATTTTCGCCTAATGGCAATTATTTAAATATTTTGCAAGATTAAACAGTTAGAAATAATCTTATTACGTCTCAGGACGTGGAAGAAATGAGATTTTCATCCGCGCTGACAACACTGAGGTATGCTATAAAATAAAATACTTTCATCATTAATTAAATAGAAAATAGGTCATATTTTTCGGAACAAAGCCTAAAGCTAATGAAAAAATTCACTGAGAATTGTAAGTCGTAAAATAATGGCTCCTTTGAAAAAGATCTCCCATTCATTATAATGAATGTACGAACTACAATGGTCTACGAAACTGCAATATCTTACGCTCAGTACAGTCGGCCGATGCGACTGTGTCGCGAACTCACGTTGTACTTCGTTTTATGTTCCATTAAAAGGTTTATTACTTCGGTTGAACTTGAACTATTTCAGTTTGCATTATTCTTTCTTTACTCTCTTGCATGATAAAGCTGGCATAATAGGTTTACCTTGGTATTTCATTTCACTTTTTATATTCTAAAGTGCCTACGTTTCTTTCTTCACATTTCCTCTCGTTTTGTACTAAATATACAGTTATTGTGTCAAGGATGATTTTATGCTGTGTAAATACACTGACAGTATTCATAACATTTGTATGTCGTAGTCAACTTAGGTGATATATATTTTTGATATCTCTACAATAGTCGGTTAGAATATTCTTTTGTTGGTTAGCAAATAAACATAAAAGATAAACTATTCATCAACAAATTGCATTTTAAACGATTTTCCCCCATTACCTAACACAGGGGTGGAAAGCAAAGAAATCATAACTATTCTGCAAACACAATGCAAGGGTGGTGAGCCATGGAAACCGCGATCCATTTACAAATTGCTCAGACGCTTAAATGGAAATTCAGTAGAATTCATGCAGTTGTATAAATTTGAATGAACGGTGGGTAAGGGTATTGTGGGGGTTTTCTCACAACGTCTCCAGATAATAAGTTTTATTACGTTAAGATTCTTCATCAATTTGCCTAATATAGAAGCTTAAATCTTCCAGGAATCTATTTTTTTAATATAATATAAATCAATAATAAAAATTAATTCCATATTGAGGCCCCCGTGGCGCAATGTGACAGCGTCTGTCTGACTGTTTAGATTCCCACTCAGGGAATAATTATATATAAATAACTTTTATTTTTCCGGTTTTGACAAGATGAAGTGCGGTGTTGAGATACGCCACCCAACATGCTAAGTGTGAGATTCAGGTGGAAAATAGAGAACGGAGGTCTTGACACTGGGTTCTCTCAGCCTGCCTTGCTATGAGTGTAAATATATCACATAGGTAATAAATTCACAGTTATATATTTATATATTTATTATATATTTGTCAATTAGTGATAAAATATGTCTAAATAAGGAATTAAGTAGAATCTCCAGAAAATAAAGAAACCCCTCCAACTAAATTAGACGAGCAATTTGTCACCCGCAATCGTTTGTCAGCATAGAAACGCACAAAATATTTCTAATGGGGATTCTCTTCGACCTCGACGTCGACTTATCGTGAAATTGATAAATAATTACTGCCTAATTTGTGGTTACTTACGTATTGATGGAATAAATTATAATTTTACAAAGTTATTTCAGACGTACATGTAATTCTTTGATTTTATGAAACAAGCAATTTCGTATAAATAGTTACACATTTTTTGTAAATATTACGATTTTATTTACACAATTTAAATAAAATATGTTTAGTTTATCTTTAATATGAATTAACTTGTTTACTTTAAATCCAATTTAAACAAGATTGCTTTTTAATATATTCATTAGGTACTGAGAGACTCATGAATGGATTGTTCACACTAAAAATATTCCCTGTAAATCTTTGAAACTCGTCGGATGAAACACATCTTACAATGCTTTTATTAAACTCCTTTTGTTGAACATTTTTACCACTCTAGTAGCCGGACTTTTTTAACATAAATTTTAAGTGTTTTACATGTTCGTGTTTCATTAGAAAAAATGTCGTTTATAAAAATAAAGCTTAATAATTTTTATACTAACCAGTCACTTTACATTAAGCTCAGCTGTGTTTTTATAATATGAACACGATTTTTTACATTGTAAATAAACAAGATATTACTTTAGCTTATTTTTTAGCTTCCGCTCTCTGCCGGAATTGCGATATTGCGTCTTGAGTGGCAAAACTCAATTCCGCGCTTTATCTTACCAAAGCGGGGACATGTAATCATAACAAGTTCTTTGATTTTCACGATTATTACACATTTTTAAATGAAACTATTTTAAACCGGATTAATCGCATATAATATTGGCATTCGAAAATACAATTTGGAACCCGACGTTTTGAACACTTTACAGTAGTCTGTGGTCACAGGTAGACTGAGGTGGCATTTGTCTGTCATTTGATACAATTATTATACCAAACTACCGTCAACGATTTCTAAGTTGCCTCGCTTTCATTTCAAAATGTAAATCATGTTAAATATTATAATTTTCTAGAGTGAAGATCGAACCCACAATCACAATCACACATCACAATCGTTTTTACAAATATAACGATAGCCTAAATTGTACATTTATGGTAAAATAATATTTACAATCATAATAAAAATGAATTTACTAAACTTGAGTCGTCACATCGAAGATCTTATAACAAACTATTTAGAGTTTTAACAAACGTAATAAACTTGGAAACAGCCTTCAGCGCGGAATCCGTAAGTTCTACTTAAACTTATAATGACATTTAGATATTATTGTCATCGGGCCCGAGGGAGGCGAGACCCGCGGAAATTGTCTAAGAATACTTCTGGATTTCCAACCGTTTGACATGTAATTTGGGCGGACTTTACCCCCGAAATCATTCGAGAGTGTTATTGTCCGACGAATAATATTATTAGAAGTTCACCCACTTTTATTTCTCAGATTGAGCGAAAGTCGTTAAAGTGGGTATTTAATTTGAATGTTTTATCGATAAGAGCGAAAGCGGACTTTTTTCATTAAGCAAATTGTTCGCGTAAATCTTGTCAAACGCGGTCGGTAATGAGCGTTAAGGGCCGCACTCAAAATCCTGAATTATGCGGCTCTTCCGACCTGCTCTGTCTGCGTATTACTGCGATGTTAGTTAAAACAAGGACACTCCTGAAAGGTTTTTATCCCTGACGTTGCTGCTGGCGGGTGCATCGTCGCGTTGTCATAGTCGTGACATAGGTACATAGCGCATACGTGGCTACAACTAATGTAACTTAACTGCTCTACATTTACACCCCATCCCGCCAAGTCGACTTTAGTGTACCTGAGTCATGCCCTAATACATATTAATGGTGTTGTTGACATTTGCCTGTCTGAGGACGATGTCTTTAAACTTAACATTGATAAATGGAAAATTTTCTTTATGGTCTGTCTGCGACATATTACTCTTTTGATACGTAAATATTTTTAATATTTACTTAATCCACTTTTTTCGTGAGAATATTTATTTATGTTCGGACTTCTGTGTTATATATAACTTGTTTTGTTATATACATAGTTTACTGCTTAAGGACTACTTATTTAAAATATAAATTCTCTTTAATAAAAATATGAAATCGGTAATAGCACCTGTATTTCTTAAGAGTGCTTTTTGAATAGCCTTCCATTAGCTTTATCCAATTGAACTACAGTTACATTCTATGAAAGAAAAATTACGCTGGGAATAAAAAAAAATTCAGCAGTGATAAATTCGATTTTTTTAAATTCACACTTTTTTATAAGTCAGAGATAGCTGTTACAAAATCAAGACATTGTATGTTAAGTGGGGTAACTCCACGCTGCGGTTTGCTTTACCATTGCAGAGAAACAAAAACAATTCAAATATAATCATTCCCTTGAGTGGGGATCGAACCCACAACCAATCGAACTTCACGAATCACGAATTAGTCAGTCACGAATTTTAATATAAACTTAAATATATTTCATTTAAATTTAAACGTTATAAAATACCTACATTGAGGATATCTGATTAGACTGAATACTGACTATTAGACATGCATCACATTCACTTTAATTTTAATGCAATTTGCTAACATAAGCTTCTTAAACATTATTGTATAACAAAATAAATATGAAAAATAAAATGTTACAATAAAATAAAGCAAACACAAGCATCGTGAAAAGAATATTTAAGCAATATTTTCTGTATGTACGTTTGCGTCAAATCCTAAAGATTATTTAGACCTCTATTATTGCATCTTGCTTATTGAACGTTATGACTATTCATATGAAACTTTGCATATATATTTGTTTATGAGCTTCAAGCTTTTTACTGCTTAATAGAATAGTCAAAGAGAACCTAGTGTCAAGACACTTTGTTCTCTACTTCCCCCGAAATCAACGAACTCAATGGCGCGCCTTATCTTACCAGAGCGAAAGGTAGATAAAGGTAGGTAGAGGTAGGAATAGAAATAGGATAGGTATAAAATTGAACCCAGTCAACCAGTTTACAGTAATAAGATGTCCCACTGTGCCACGATGGCCTGGCTTCTTCTACTATTATTTCTTACAGATAATAAGAATACGAAAGGTTTTTTCATATATCTATAAGAAATGTTAGTATATAGCACAAATAAATAACACGAATGCTTATGTAAATTGAGCATTATGTATTAATGCGCAGAAAACTAATATTGTTAACGGTTGTTGCCTTCAATAAGCGCCATATTACGTTTATCGTCAACATATATGTTGATGAAATCTTATACATCAGTTATTAATGACTAACTGAAGGAGTTGGTTGTGAGTTCAAATATGCTTTTAAGCCTTACATTTTCTCAGTTCCTACGTTTTCTCATTTAAGTTATAAATTTTACTATGCGATACACATAATACAAAAAACGATAAAAAAAGAATAACCACATATGAGAAAAAATAAAAGCTGATGGCACGTACACGTGTGCATGCAATTTACAATATAACCGCAATTCGATAGGTTAAAAGACAGTCGACAGTGTTTTAAAAGCTTTTACCGCGTGACGTCACAGTACCCAAACTGCAATACTCGGGTTAAACGCGCCTGCATAGTTCCATCATACTTGTCCCGTGAATCAATTCCTGGGCGTTTCCTAACATTATGTTCAAACAAAGTTGAATAAAAATATACACGAAAAACTGCTTCAAAGTGTAAACCATTGCTGTTTTACCTAGAACTGTTAAAATCTATTTGGTTGACAGTGTTCAATGGATTCTTTATAGTAAGCTGCTATGAAAATAAATTTCAGCATAATATCGGGACCGTCAACTAGTATGCCGTGAATGTGTTAGCAATAAATGCCAATATTCAGTGGGAAATGTGAAAAGCGAACATGACGTCGATGTCCGAAAAACGCCATTTCGCTTGTAACATAGGAATTACTATTTGGTAAACTTTTAGAGGATGTCGCTTCTGTTTGTATTATATTGTGATTTTGTAACAATAGTCAAAATTTTGCTTTGTTTTGTTTTTGTTATCACTTGAGTAATTTGGTTTTGGTGTGAAATTATAATGAACATCACACAATGTTTCAGAAGCAGGTTATATAATTTATATAAAATATTTAAAAGTGGCTCGCAATAAAAGTATTGAATAGGAAATATTTAAAAATTCATAACTCCGCTTTCTACAATGTCTCAGTCTGACTAACAACTTCAAATACTTAATTATAAAAAAGATTAAAGTAATATGACAGTAACCACTTAATATTATTATACAATACAATTGTAATACCAAAAACAAAATTTATACAATTCCAAACTCTATCAACAAAGATAATTTAAACATTACTTAATAATATAATTTCCCACATATTTTCATAGACACATGGATTTAAATAAGCGAAATATAAAATAATTCAGTCGAGTCCATAGTGGTGCAGTGTGTCAGCATGACTGTGTACGCAATTGGTGTTAAGTCAATTCCCATTCTTGGTAATGATTATATCTTAATTATTTCATTTCTCCGCTTAGACAAGACGCGTAACTTTGAGTTCAAACTCAACACGCAATGTGTCAGATTCGGGCAGAAATTAGACATCAGAGTGCCTTGACATTAGGTTCGACCGTTGTAATTAGTACTAATTTAGAGTTCTTTATGCATTTTACGTATTTTTCAGAATGAGCAAGAATTATACAGACACGATAAGAAGGATTTACTTTGTTCGCAAGGTCATGTACCTTCATGAAAAGATGAAAGCTAAAAATTCAGGTGTTATTTAGCTAATAGAGGAATAACTAGTATTTAAAAGCGTATATTTATCTCAGTTGGAACAGTTACCAACTGGGATTCCAATTATGGTAACAAGTACTAATAATTATAATAAAGTTTTTTTGAATTGAGCTTCGTGGACTTTTCACAGCAAGCACCTTGTAAAACATATCGGGAAAAGAATTAAAAAAAAATACATATTAATTAATAAGTTACCATGTGTATTTAAATTTGCTAATTTATCAAAAGCGTTATATCAGTTTTCATTAAGTGGTTTACCAACTAATTGGTATCTGGATTAAGGCAAGCGACGACATAAACCTCGGATTAGTAAATTACTGAGGATTCCGTCAAGTGTATAGAAATCGTTTTATTTGCGATTGATCAGTAAATGAACCCTGTTGAAAGGCAGTTCACGAACTTACTTACTCGCGTTGTCTAAATATATTGTGATAAGAGAGAGTTTAAATGATTCGGTCACGATCCTGATAATATTGAAGAAACATTGTAATTTTATGTAATGTATTTATTAGAAACTGATACTCCTAGAAAATTGTCACTGTAGTTATTTAGCTAGTAGAATGTACATATTTATTTAGTAGACAGTCGCTAAGGGCAGATTTTACGACAGGGCCGGATTCCAGGCCAGGAATAAAGGCTCTCGCAAGTTTGTATTAAATAAAATCCTTAATTTTTTGCTACAAGCTTCGGGGACGAATTCGCCAGAAACTGCTATTTTGCAATAAGACTACAAGTTACAGTCTAGTTTAAAAAGGCTGTGTTGTGTGCTTTCTTTACGAAAGCACACAACACATTTACATATAAGCATGGTGTAGATGTTGAGAAAAAGTTGCATAAGTATTTAAAACCAATATACTATTTTCAATATTATTACAATACTTTATGGTAATAATATTAAAAATATGTGTCTTTAACAGATATTTCTTTCTTTGTTACAGTTATAGGTCGGAATTGTTGTCATCATCGAGTTCCGCCAATCAATATGCAATGAAGAACTAAGCGATGGACCACTAGATATATGAATATTATAAAGTAATATTATAAAAGAGAGTGCTTGGATGGTTTCCAAGAGGTGCAGGTTCAAATCTTGCTACGTTTCAACTTTCTTAAAATATATTTTCTTATCATATGTGTATGAATAACACTTAAAAAAATAATAAATGTGAATATTACTTATTATGATTGTTTTGTAAAGATATTGCAGTTCTGCGCTGATCAGATTGTAGTCACGGAATCTTTACTGGCTCCTCTCCTCTGAGAATACTGCAATAATGAACGCGCTGTAGAAAATAATGAGATATTATAGTTTAGTTAACAGTTTGTTTAAAAATAGTTTAACCTTACTATTAAGTAGAAAAAACTATGATTATATGGATAAAATAAACATTTTTGGTATTTGTTACATTTAAAAAAATCTATGATAATATGTTGATATATATATATATATATAGTATATTATGTAAGATTTAGTATAATATTGAAATAAAAATACAAAATTTAAACAAAACATGTACAATAATAACGAAGGATGATTTGTTGTTTGTTGAAGTTTTTACAACATAAGACGACATTATCTAGAACTTACGCTCCATTTCTCGTTGTTTCGCGTCGATCGTTATGCAGAAACTCAATTTTAAAAGTTTTCCTTACGAATATACACATGGTGTACGAACTACCACGTCCATGGGAACGGTTTTTTGCTATATAAAATATTTCAAATTTTTAAGACACTAAGGAGCGTTGAACATTTAGTTAAGCTAGAAAACTTAGATTAGTAATGTTATGGTGTAAAAAACTTTTAAATTAAGAATATAATTAAGTAAACTACTCGATACGAGACACGTAATTGAAAAACACCAAGGTGAATGCGATAGCCGCAGGATCAAGTCCCATACGAGGCAATTATGAAACATTTCAAAGGTGCTTCCTATTAAAGCTGTAATAAAGAAAATGCTCGAAAATAAAAAATACTGTCATTGCACCTATAAACATATATATATAAGTTAGCCTAAACATATATATATATATATAGTTATTGGTACACGTAATAAAATCCTATTTTTTAAACCCATGAATGCAATGATTTTTAGTTCAAATCTCGACATGTAAATGATTTTTAATTTATTATATCTTATACGTTTAGAAATTTTGTTAATAAATCATATAAAATTGCAACAGACGAAACATTTGTAACAATTGTATTTAAAATATGTATTTTAAAAGCTATGTAACCTTAATTACTGCACACCTACCCTTTCATTACTTAACAACGTACCACAAAGCTTTTAAATATAACATGTACGAGAATATTGTTATATGGTTTTTTTTCTGGCTTAACGCAGGTTTGCTTAATGACTGCATAAATGATAATATGTTTTATATGAAATAATAATACAGAAATTAAAGTTCCATCAAACGTGCATATTTAGTTGGGTAGTGAATAAATTGCTAAAATTGTATTAACTTCTTTTTCCCGTCAACAACCTATTACAACCAACCTATCCTACGTTGAGAGAACCTAGTGCAAAGACACTCCATCCTCCGTTTTTACCTGAACGAATTATAAAAAAATAAAGAATAAGATATCTCTGTATTATACTTGTCAATTATATTTCCCGCATAGCATGGTAGTCAGAGAGTAAAACTTAGTGTGAAAACACTCGCCTCTCGTTGTCTTACTTACCAGAGCCGAAAAATGAAAATAATATATGTATAATCATTCCCCGAGTGGGAATCGAACCCACAACCTATCACGGTTACAGTCAGATGCTGTACTTCTGCGCCATGATGGACTCTATAATAGTTTGTTGCATATTGGTAATTAATATATACTTTCAAAACACAAGGAACAAAGGGTTAACACCATAAATATTAACATGCGGGCATAGTATGCAATTATTATAAACGACGAATATACTACATATATACTACATCAAATAAAACGATAATAGTGCAAAATTGATTTTAATTAGCTGTAAAATCGACACATCCTCTTATGAGCCCGTATGATTGTTTTAAATAAAGTGAAATTGGTAGGATAGTGGAGGGTAATACGCCGGAGAGGACTTCAAATGCAATTATGAGGCAGTATGCGCCGCTCGGGGACAATCGCGGCAGTCTGTGTGAGTATGTATACTGTACAAAACATAATTCAATTTCCCATGTTTTGCTGGTATAAAAGTTTTTATTCAGTTATAAAGAGCGGCTTCTCCTGTTTTTATTGAAGAGTTAATAATATGTTTTTGGGATACGCCTCATTTTGAAGTAATCACATCGTTATGTTTAAAAATAAAGTCTGCATTTGATTCGTATATAGGTGAGATTTAAAAGAAAAAAATCCTAAGGCCGCATGAAAATAATATTTTTGTTGGTATTTTGAATGTTAGCATGTTGGTCCATTAGGGCCAATATTATGTAAGAGGTAAGAATCTAATAGTTTTTAAAGAATTATTCCTCATATTAGGATCCTCATAGGATCATCCAATGTTACATACTTTTAAATTATTAAATTAAAATTGCTTAGTAACTTCCAGTCCGTTCAAGTAAAATGATTTGAAAATAGTAGGTACACCTAATGTTTCATTATTGATGTCCAATTTCTGGTTTCGTAGAAAATTATTAAAATGGCCCAACGAACCAAGAGAAAGTCATTAAATTGATACTTTTATCGGTGGTAATATTCTCTGAAGGATGATTATAATTTAAATAGATATTTTACTGCTGGCAAACATATATAAAATAAGCTAAAATATTAATTTGTATGTACTCATTAAATTGTCTCGTGTCTCGACATTTAGTTCAATAGCCAATTTAAACCGCAAACTAATAGTTTTGTGTTAGTGAACCTAAGAGAGCTGTCCGCGTCAGTCGCCCAGAAAATTACTATTGGGGTAACTTTGATTTGAATATAAATACCCATTATGTTGATTTAATCGGCTATACGAACAGATATTTGTATAGTAAACACTTTTTTTAACTTTTACTTTGTTAGGAGACCTACTAAGTTAATGAGAACTACTAACATTTTTTTATCTTTGTAACACTAGTTACAAAAATAAAAAAATTAAAAATTAAAGAACTCATGGCACGGTATTATGAAATCCTAAAATGTGACTAATAGTCAATGCAACATTTTTTAAAGTTAAACAAATTGAAATATGTTAAAATAATATTTAATATATAGCATTCTCTCTTGCCAAACGATTGTTCGTAAAATAATCTTTGGGTAGCAGAAATTAAAAAAAAACTCTTTACAGAGATGCTAACAGCAAATATAAGTTGTAATAAGCGTATAAGAATTTCGACGTAGCTGGATGTAGAACGCATGGTTTAGCGGTTAGAGCGCTCGAACGGTTTTCAAAAGGCGCGGGTTCAAATCCCGCTGCATTAAAATTTTAATACGTTTTCTGAATATGTCTTTTTCAATTTCCTAAGTGTGCGAATAACACTTAAAACAAATTACAGGTTAAACAAATGTGAACTTTAAGTTATTTGAAAATCGTACTTTAAAGAGACGCCATCGTTCGGAATAGGACGAAGGTAGGATGAAAAAAGAAAATAAAAACTAACGAAATCACACAATTGATTGAAGCTTTTCATTTTATACGCTTACTAAAAGTGGAATAGCTGAAATCGTAACTGTGATAGAGTCAGCATTTACGAAGTATCTATTAACTTAATTGGATTGTATATTACTTTAATTAAACAGCGTATTGAATTCCGAAGCGTGGGTAAGACTTGTGTCCTAAGGGATAGCGATATCATAAAGTGAATTCACAGCAAAATTGCTTTTAAATAATTATATATTTAAATTAGTAAATATGATATGATAGTATTAGTATACTTTGACATAGTATTAAAATTATAAATTATGAATATTCTCTCAGTAAATTTTTAATTAAACATTTTCAACATAGATATTATGAAACTCCGTAACCGTTACTGTCGGATATCAGAAATAAAAACCTATCCATAACCGTAACCAAATCCGAAATACAATTTTGAATAAATTTCCGATACTGGTATATTATTATAATTTCCGATATTGATATGTCTAAATGAGTCCTGTCAATAACAGATTCTTTAAAAATCAATAGAAAAATAATACATAAGTAACCACAATTACTTACATTCCTTAAAAATCCGAAATAGAAACATAATATAATATATCTTATCTGTATTCAGATTCAAAATGTAACATCATTAAATTAAAGTATAGAACTTTCAGATAGATAAATTATTTCAACAATATGACAAGTGTGTTTACAGTTATTGTCGTGTTTTTAAATATATAGTAATCGAATTATAAAGATATAATATGAAATAAGAATAAAATTATTTTTAGGTAGGTATTTTTTATAATCCGCAACGAAATGGAATAAAGAATTGAAGACTGAAATAAGAAATGCAAATTAGCTGTGAAATGTAAATCTTGCCATAGAAATATTGTTTAGAACTTACTTTATTTTATATTTTACTAGCGAACCGCTCACAGCTTCGCCAGCGTGCACACGGTATTTGGTATTTCCTATTTGACCGAAGGTCTGTTTCGGTTTCAACTTAAAAATTTAGTTTCGGTTTCGGCCAAAAAGTTGCCAAAACGATCTTGATAAATTATATATTAAAATTAAGAATATTATAAACTGCTGACATACTGTTCCGTGTTCATCTGCAATGAGACTGTATGTTAGTTCTTCGGACAAAGAATCTGAAGTACTTCTGATTTTTTAGAAAAATCAGCAAGTAACAGAACTAGTGTTCTGTTACTACCTCTTTATATAAGTCGAAAGAGCTGTATGGAAAATCCCACAGATCTGTCGAATATGGACACAGCTTCCTAGTAACTTTGACTACAGGAACTGAAGGTTTTGTGTGTGCAATTATGAACAAGGCTATCAAACCAGGAAACTACCAGAAATATATAATTGAAAAATACCAAATTGTCAAGCCTTTCACAGATTATTGGGTCCTTAACGAGTCGAATGGCCCTACGTTGTAAGCGATGAAATGGTTCAAGCTGATACTGGGGTGCACCAGCCCAGAGATGAGAACAGTACTCCATGTGAGGCCTAACCTGGGCCCTAAACCTTACAACAAGGTATACCAAAATCCATTCATTTCTGCAGAGCAGTTTTTGCGTGATTGACGCCCAAAGTAACAGACAGACAGACCGACAAAAATTCTACTGCGCAGTATTTTCACTTCTGTTATCGACATATTAACGGACCCAAGTGTTTTTTTTCTAAAATCGTCAATTAACATAAAATGTCAGTATTTTCATCCTAATCATCATTAGCCTCCCGAGTAAGCATCAACAGCATTTAATTTCACACGATAACATCGGAATAGTATTCCTGGACAGAATAATATACTTTCCTCAATAATATGTTTATAATCATGATTTTAAATTTTGGAAGAGAAGGACTCGGCTTTCTAAAAACGACAAGGAAAATCAGACGGTATTAAGAGTAAATCCATCTAAATTGTAAGGCCACTCGACGACGGCTCCAGATTGAAAAGACTCGTCACCTAATTTCAAGAATGGGTTGCATAAGTCTAATATATCAAGCAAAGTGTTTAATTATGTATGTATTTGTATAATAAATGTGATACATCTTGTACTTATTAAAATGACTAAGTTAAAGATAATGAACCAAGCGAGTCCATTGAAATTATTGTACACAAAAAAAACCTTATTTGTTAGTATGTCTATATGAAAACATAGGTATAATATGTTCTGACTTAGACACCCTCCAATTGTGTATGCAAAATTGTAATCGTACCTAAAGGAGACCTATGATTTTTTTCTTAATGGTAATTTGAACCCAATTATAACGACTTACAAATATTTTACAACAACATTATAAGTAACGTTAGTAAATAAATATAAAATGATGATGAATATGACGCTTTTTTTTCTATTTGTAAATATATTTTATTATCTATACCAGTTTCTCAGAATAAGCGCTTGAGCAATATGAAATTGCTCATCATATTGCATCTCATAAAGAGTAACGAGCTTATTACTGATAGCCATATAACATATGGAAATTTATTTCACATATACGTGGAAATCAGTCCAAACGTGTTTGGTAGTGGGTTCCATCCCAGTAATTATTATATTTAAATATGTTTATTTCTGTGGTCTATTTTCTGTGTAATTATTGGACTTTGTTCGCTCTGGTACAAGACAAACCGCAGCGTTGAGTTCCGCCATTCAACACGCAATATCCCTGCGTATACTACATGACTAAACTATTTTGTTCTTTCGCCCGTCAGCGTTCTGACTTAAATCGTAAACTTTGCTTAAATTTATAATTTAAATGGCTGTAACTATTTTATTTATGAACCAATTGAAATGAAAGAAAACACTAAATGTTAAGGGATACTTACCACAATAGAAAAGTCATAAAATTTAAATCGGTTAATCCGTTTCTTTGATTAGCGTGCACAAACAGACACAAACCAAAAAGAAAATTCAATATCGTTGTTTTGGGTTCTATTACATTGATAAATGCCCCTAATAATATTTTTTCTTGCATATCTTCCATGTACAGGCAGCGATCAGTTAAATTTTTGTTATTTGTATAGATAATAAAACATACTACGGTATAAGCTAATACAAAATTAAATTTAAATATATACGACTATACGCCCGCATCCTACTGTCTAGTAAACCATCACATTTTCCGATCCTGAACGATGGTTTAGGGTGATACTTGGTTATTTCCCGAGGGCACTATAAACACAATGCCGGGTGGGGATTCCTAACGAATGCACTTCAAGAGCTACGTGCAATCAAACCGACTTTCGAGAAAGCTTACTAGACTATTTCAAAGGTGCAGGATGAAGTATGCACACTTTATGCATTTATTGTATAAAGAATCGTTAATTAACATAACATAGGAGTATTTTTGGCAAATATTTGCTACGTGCAAGTGAGAAGTGTCACTTTGTATTTTTTCTGTGTTATTTTGTTAATAATTTCGTTATAATATTTTTTTATATTGCTTTTATTTGACTAAAATGAATGTTGAGGCCATCGAGACATCGTCTGACGTCTGTAAACACGATTAGTTGTAGGTTCGATTCCTACTCGGGGGACCGATTATATTTAAAATATTTTCATTTCTCCGCTCTGGTACCTAAGTCTGGTAGGAGTAGAGAGATGAGTTCGCCACTAAACACACAATGACTCGAATTCGAGATCGAGATTCGTGAGAGGCGGAAAGTGGAAAAACAAGTGTCTAGGATACTAGGTTAGAACTAGGTTCTCTCTGGCGGTAAAATCTTAAACGAAAAAAAAAAAAAAAAATTGTTTTTATTACCATTATAAATATTTTATTGTCATAACAAGATAGAATGATAAGGAAATATCCTTATCATTCTATCTAATCGTATAAATATCGTAATAAATATCCATTTAAGAGGTACTAGGGAAGTAAGTTCGTCCATTTATAATGTAAAATATACAAATAACAACTGTATAATCGCTTGTAAATAATTAATATACATAAACTACTACATTACTACACAAATAATTAATCAGAACTTTAGCAAAGTTGTGGAATTTTAAAATTAAAAGTATAGTATTAAACAATTTGTAGCACAAGTTTTATTACGTGAAATCTTGTAAGCTGAAATTGGATCACATATTTTATAATGTAAAGTATGTTAGAGTTGCCATTTTACGAACTACACTCAAAATTTAACATTTTCACCTGTTCAACTTTAAATGCACAAATGATGTGTTATTTAAATTTGTCTACGGGATTAGTATGAGAAGTTATAGATGTTTTTCAGCCATTACAATTAACATAATTCCACCATGAATTTGAATTGCCATCATATTTGTCGTAGACAATATACATAAGATGCGATTGACCTCTGATATTACCTAGTTAGTGAGTTTGTCATTAAACCTGATATAAGAATTATGTAGACAAACCTACCTAAGTCTGTTAGGTCGACCACTGGTAACGACTTAGTAGAAGTTTGTTAACATATCCGTATTAATACATGTTTATCACTGAAATGAGTTATTTTGAGCATTTTTAAAGTATAATTTACACTTAGGAAATTGAAAAATATTTTTAGAAAACGTATAAAAATTTTGAACGCATCGAGATGCGAAAAAGCCGTTACTAAGAGGCGCGGGTTCAAATCCTGCTGCTTTCAAAACTTTTATACGTTTTCTAAAAATGAATATTAAGGAGGTTTTTTTTCGTATTACTACCATGTGTTGACTGACCTTCTATATATTATTCTACAGATACATAATTTTTATTTGTCAAATATTATTATTTACGAATAAATTATCTTATAATAACTAAAAAATTATGATAAAATAGAGGAACTATCTTACAATTATTCGAGTCAACGGATGACCTATTTAAAGAGTCGACTTTAGTCTGGATAGGATTTGCTTATAACGGCATTTTATATTTATTACCTGATATACGGTACGATAATACGTGTCGGTTTCTTTAGATCATTATTTTATAGGTTATCTATTTGACAAGTAGTAGTTAACATATTAGAAGAGTGACATAAATACATTAACTTTTCTAAAGCCCGTAGAATATTTTCCACAACATAAATCTCTAAATGAAAATATTAAAAAAATGTCGTATTTGTTCATTGCCGGCACTCACGATAAATAAGGTGTACTTGTAGTCATACGTAATGAGTGAATTATGAGGTCAAGAGCAGATTTTGAGATTGGCATACTAAAATTTTATACTAAAACTAATAAATAAATAATATTTTTTATCCTTTATTGTAAAAATGTAGTATACATTTTTACCACAATATTTTGTGTGCTTATTTATTATTAATATATTTTTATTTTTAAATTATTTACTTGCGGGATAACAATAAAAATTATTGTAACTAATTATTTTCATTAAATATATTGCAATAATTACTAATTAATTACTTAATTTCAAAAAATTAGTTCGTTTAAACGAAAAGTGCTACGAAAAGCCACAGCTTAACAAAGTGATAGCCTATTGAAGCAGTATCCTCAGTCTTCTATGAGGACGTTGACATAAAAAATATATTTCTATCTATCCTTTTCACTCCTACATCTACACTCTTCCGTAAATCGAAATCAAAGCTCGTCGGGATTGAAACACACTGAAGTTGTCCCGATGTCGTGAAGTTAGCTGCGAGACGGTGAACGTTCTGAATAGACATCAGAACCATGACTTTTGATATACAGTAAAACTTTATAAATTTTTGACAAATAAAAAAAGTAAATATAATATTATTCGATGCTTTTGTAAAGTTGCTCTGAAATATAATATTTTGAAGATGTAATAATGTCTCATTCTGATTTTATTAAAATTTATTTCTGCAAAGTGACAGCTATCAACCTAGTACTGTGGCTGTGAACAGAGCAAGCACTTAGAACACGCAGAGTAAAGACTTCACAATCACGGTTGTGCGGAACGTACCTGCATATGGCGGACGCTCAGTTTGTGTTTATGTCAATAAGGAACTGATTTTCGTTTACGCGGGTGAAGATTAATTAAAAATATTAAACTGTTATGTGCATGTGGAACCTGTGAGTTGTGTGTGTTTTTTGTGATAATGTTTTACGTCACTGGACTTAAGAGTAACTTCATATCTTCAGTGGATTTGTAAGGGTATGTAGTTTGTATGTTTCTTTATATATTTAGGTAAAGATTGACAATTTTTAATGAGAAGGGCTTGGTTTTGGACGTTAAATTTGAACTATAACTATTAAACGCTTATAGATTGCACATGCTAAAGGTAAACTGCTCGAAAAAGCTCAGGTCAATTGACCCTTTTCTCGTAGGTTATCGCCAGATGACAAGTTATTCCTACTTAGTACAGCTTAACCATTATTATTATTGTGAAAACGTATGTATGGAATAAAGCATACAAATACTTCAATGTTTGAGGTTGTTTAACATTGTATTTTATCGTTTGTTATTAGTTTATACGATGTACACTTGCCGATTGTGACTGCTGTGACTGACATTCTAAAAGTTATAATTTGATTTTAAACTTACCCATAGAACTTATTTGCCGCATGTTGTATTGAAACAAAATAATCATTTTAAATTATTTTTAATGATTGAAATGGCTTTTTGACATATACAACCAAATATGTAAATGACAAGAACACATATTGTTTATAAATATATAAAAATTACAATACAATATTTACTATACTATAATTGTAAATGATATGCAACACATACATTTTTTAATTTTAATACTCTATTTTAAAATTTTACTAAGTCATTTAACTTGCTTTTTAACATAAAATTTCAATTATTCCAATTTTCACCTTAAGACATCTCAATATCTACAATGTTAAATCTAAAAGCAGAACCATTAATCAACCTAGATAAGCATTTGTCTATGAAAACAAACATTGATAATTTTTTTATTTACATAAGGCACTGGATGCTGGCATGCTTATGAAACACATGTGTATAATAATATCTTTGTGTTATGAATCATATGCCATATGTGGCCAGTGATTTATTATCTACTTTTAATATTTAATTTCATATTGGAAGTTAAACCTGATATCTGTAGTATTAAGATTAAATAGGTGGCATTCTGATAAGATCTGTCATGAGTTGACTCAATAATAGTGAACTCTTTAGAAATTGTTACAGATATTTGAATGTAAAACATCTAAAAATTTTGGGTATTAGTATCCAATATTTTTAGATTTATATATTTAGATCTTAGGGTAATGTTTTTAAAATTTGTTTATAATAAGAATATTGATACCTAAATTTAATAATCTAAAAAAGTTTATTTAATTTACACTATATATAATATAAATTCTATAAAATGTATCTTTGTCAACTTAAAGTAATAATAAATTTAAAGTAATTAGAAAGTGCGGTGGTAATTTAAATTTTTGGGCAATTGTTGAGATTGCAGTCTTCATACTAGTGTCTGTCTGTAGTGAAGTGTCAAATATTTGTACCCAGGTAGGTCGAAAACTTTAAAAATAAAAAATATTAAAGTCTAAGTTCACAATTGATGATTATATATAATATTCCCTAGTTTAAAGTTTATTAATTTGAAATTGTCTTGTATCAAGTAAAAGTATTTTTTTGTTAGATAATATTATAAATTTACAAGGCCAGTGGAATTTACCATGTTACTTATGGACACTTGCCTTGCTGCTTGACACTAGGTTCTCTCTGAAGCTACCCTGTAGTGGGAAGCAGCCAGCTGTAGCAGGGTGATGCTGGCCATAAAAAATAAAATAATATTGTGGAGATACATTTATACCTATATATTATTTTTTTAAATAGATAAAAATTTCATTTACATATATTTTAACAATTATATTTTTAGCAGAATCAATTTGTGTTGATTAATATAATATTTTGAATGTGTTATGTCCTCTAAACTAGTTCTACTGCAATGTAGATACATATGGACATATGTTGAAATGGACATAGCACTATGCCCTTAATGTGATGTATAGTTGACCTAACAAGAAATGTTCACATATATAGAAGCATTGGTCCTTATACAAGCTTCCATATTTGTTTTTAGATCAATGATATTTAAATGATTAGTTACCAATATAAAAATACTTTGTAATAATTTTTAAATTTAATATAAATAGTTGGTTGTGGTCTAACTTTCTGTTAATATAAAGTTACTTAGAACTAAGGCTAGGTGATGTTTATGCAATTTTTTGATTTACTTTATTGATTCAATTGGATTATTACATATACATATGTAGATATTATTTTACAATTGGTACACTAGATATACAGAAAATATCCTTGTATTTTTGGTATTTAAAAACTTTTTTCTAATTCCCCATTTTAATGGGGCCCTTTTAAGCCTACATTGACTCTCAAATCCCAGGCACTGCCCTTATTTGCACTATAACACAATGGGTTTGGAATCTGCATGGTGAATTCAGGATTTACTAAGGAGTGTCTCCTCTTCATTTATAAAAGGCCTTAAAAATATTTTGGGAAATAATAAATAAAATTCTTATGTTATAAAAATATCAAGTCACTACTACTCCATGACTATCATGAAACTCATTGTCAATATTTGAGTAAGTTTACATATAAAAATATTCTTGTATATGTACTTTGCATATTGATTCTTATATGATCTAGATAACACTTGTGCCATTTTTTAATTGGAACATTCTGAAATTTTATATTTTATTTTCTGAAATTTTTGTATGATAATTAAATTGTGTGTTATATTAATATGGGTAATTTTTTTATTTTTGGTCTCTTATAATAATATTTTTGAATTGAATTTCGGCTGACTTAGAATAATAGGCTTCATAGACAAAAATATTATACACAAAAGATATTACAGCAAACAATTTCTAACTAAGATTTATAAATATAATTATAGGATGAACTGTTAAGGATAATTTTTGATAAGAATATTCCAAGTTACAAATTATATGTGATGTACTTATGTTTAACTTTACAAATAAAAATATCTGATACTAAAAAGGAACAATAATAACACCTATATAATAAGTATTCCAATAGATTTTAGATAGATAAAATTATATAATCTTAAAGGATATTTTAAATTATTGGGTAATTTAGAATTTCAAATGTAAAAAATTAACTTTCATGAATGATTTTAACGCCAATTTTGTTTTATCTAAAAATGAAATAAAGTTGTTAATTTAACAAACATCAAAAATATAACAAAGTAAATTTCATAGAAGTATCTTAAAAGTTATTTTGTAGTTAATTGGCTAAATAAAGCTATTGTGGCGAAGTATGAGAGTGTATAACTGTATACGCAATGGTTGTGGGTTTAATTAATGCTCCGGAATGATAATATTTAAATTATTTTTATTTCTACTCTCTGGTGACAAGACAAAGCGCGGCGTTGTGTTCTGCTGTCAACATTTAATGTCTCGTATTTAGGCAGAAAGTGGAGAATGGAGTGTCTTGACACTAGGTTGTCTCTGCCTACACTGTTAAGCGGGAAAAAGTAAAAAAAAAAAAGAAACTAAGCTGTCTTTAATTGGAATTTCATTTACATGTAATGTTATTATACAATGATTTATAGAAAGAAGCTTTCATACCAATATGAGAATACTTGTAAAAAATATATACTAATGAAATTTCTTTTGAAATTTATAATTCTGATTATATATATAGCTTTCTTTTTTAAAATTCTATTTCTTTAAAATAAGTACTTGTTTACGTTTTAGCGATTTACAAACAGTTCTTACGAAAGGAAATACTGCTGTAGTAACCATTATTAATAGTTGTATGGAGGTCCGCAATGTATTACCTATATGAAGATATCTATTTATAATTAAGTTGTCAACTAAACGCAGTAGATTGATTTCGGGCGAACGTGGAGAATGGAGTGTCTTGATAGTAAGTTTTGACACCTATGCGAGAAAAAGCGTGAAGCTGGAAAATAAAAATAAAAAATTTACAATTAACAATTTAATTTCCATGCAACTGTAAAAGTGTGGGGGTCAAGGGTCATATAGCGATAGCGACATTTCATTCCACACGCTGCATTTTTATTAATAGCTTGTAGCTATAATTATTAAAATTGAAAATAATATTGCTGCTTTAACTTTTCTAATAATTCTATCAAACTGTTAGGTTAGAGAAGTAATGCACGTAATGAGCCGGCAAATACATGCTATTTAAACAAAAATTTGCAAAGAACTTTCAAACTAGAAATATTTACTTCGAAAAGGACACTAACTCCTGACATGCGCCTTAGAGTTACAAACCTTTATACCAGAAGCCTAGTGCATCAAATAGTCAAGTAGATAAACTGCTTAAACCACCGTTTATTTGTACATTAATCATAGAAATGTAGTGAAAATAAATCTAAGAATATTTGAATTTATGAGATCTAAATCGAAAGGAAACCACACTTGTTATAGCGTAAAAGCATAGGATATGTCGCGCCCGTCGACTCACAAGTAGAGCATTAACTTTCATATCCTTTTCCTTAAGTTGGCAGGAAGGCTCTTGCTTCACACTGCCGCTTAATAAACTCAAACTACAGTTTTATGTGATGCCATCTGTCTGATAATGTACAGTAATGACATAAGTTTATTCTTTTGTAAATATTGGTAGGCCATCGCGACGTTGTCCCACGTCTAACTGCAACTGATTGGTTGCAGGTTTGATCCCACTCGGGGATATGCATATATTTATTTATTTATCATTTCTCTGCTCTGGGAAGTTCCACTACTCAATATGCTATGTTTTGTTCCGGCGGAATGTAGAGAGTCGCTTGATACTAGGTTATCTCTAACTACACCCTGACAAGCAAGAAAAAAGTGAAAGGAAAAATATATTTTTTTATTTTCACACCTATGTCTCATGTTGCGAAATAGGAAGAGAAGTTATTTGGTAAAATACTCGCTATTTCTCTTCGGAGCATTTCGTATTACATGAAAGAATCTAAGACTTCATTTTATTTATTTCCTTGGATTAATTTCTAAAATCTAAATATACAAAATCAGTCACAAAAAGTAACCATAATTCATTTAAAAATGTGCAATCACAAATTTATAAGTGGGGTTCAAATTTGGAACCTCTATTCTTTAATATATTTATCAATGTCATTTGCTAAAGTATAAAATATTCTACAATATTTAAATTCGCCGACGATTTCCAGCTCATGCGTACAATTAAAACCAATCATGATGCAATTCTGCTTCAAAGCGATGTTCATGCTGTTGTAGAATGGTGGAAATCCATGTTACGGTTGATATTAGATTGACTTTCTCTGATCACATAAATAACATAGTAAAATCCGCGACATCTTCATTAGGTTTTGTATTGAGTTTGAAGTTTGTATGAGTTCAAAAATCCTATGACTACAATATCACTCTACAATTACCCGATGCGTTCTAAGCTGGAATACTGTTGTCCAGTGTGGTCTCCTCATCAAAAAAACCATTGTATAAGTATTGAAAGTGTCCAAAAGATTTTTTAAGCATCTTAAATATTGGATGCGACTCCCTTATTCTGTCAATTATAGACCATAATTAAATAAATTTGGTTTGAATACGCTGGAAGAACGTCGAATACTATTGAAATTCCTTTTCCATACAATTATTTAAACCACAAAATGAAATCAAAATATTTTGTCAGCCAGCTCTAGCAAATAACACACCTCGCAGACCTAAACAGTATTTCTACATCAAATTGTACCAGGCTAAGTTAGGAATGATTTCTCCCATATCAGCACTCTTCTATCTTCTATCAGTATAATAAAATAGATATTGACTTTAAGGATAAATTTAGATAACCATAAAGTTTACGAATTCTTGCGTGGCTCTTGACTTACTCTCTTGTTTGATCTGTGATCATTATTTTGTGTCGTTGTTTTTACATTTTGTCTTTAATTTTGTACGTAGTTATACATTTTAAATGTATTGTTTTAAAAGCTTTTTTATAAAGTTCTATTTTCTCTTTTTTTGGTTGTATAAATTATCTTTTAGTTTAATTTGTATAGTTTTACATCATTTTAATTTGTAATTAGTATTCTATTCTGAAAAGTATATTGTTGGAGCATACTGTGTCTGCCTGTAAGTGGAATAACACCTTGCAATGTTTATGTTTGTTTTGTGTATATGTTCATGTTGTGTATATTCTGTTGGCAGACCTTGTAAATAAATAAATTTCATACTTCTCGAGCAGTGTCATTTTCTGCTATTCTTATCTTACTCATTTAAAAAAATAAACGTATATGTGAAGCAAACAGTGTTTTGAAAAATGACTCAAACGAAAATCTATACATATAACTGATCGTTGTCGATCGTTCTGTACATGGAAAATATATGAAAAAATGTATTAGGGACATTTATGAATAGAATATAACACAGAACAATGATTTTTAATATTGTTTTCTGTTTGTCTGTTTATCTGTTTGTTGGTGCACGCTTATCTCAGAAACGGCATAACCGATTTAAATGCAATATTGTGGTAAGCTTTCCTTAACATTTTGTGCTTATTACAAACATTTAAGTTATAAGTTTAAGCAAAATTTGTGATTAAAGGGAAAACGCGGGGGGCAAAGCGACGAAATAGTTTAGTCATGTAGTTAACGCAGGCGAAGCCGCGAGCGGGTCGCTAGTGTATAATATGTATAAAATGAGCAGAAGACGAAATGGCCATTATTACGTAAAAACTGGAACGAAGCGAGAGTTGTACGTAAAAAAATTGGGTTTAAATTGTAAATTCATTGTAGAGTTTCCCAAAGTTTGTTCTTTCCAAATGTTATTGCGGTTTATGAAATTATCATAATTTGGCGCTATTGTAAACATATTTTATAAGTTTTTGTATAGTATATTGAATTTAAATCTTCACGTTTCTTCCCGCATAACAGGATAAGCAATGAGAACCTAGCGTCAAGACACTTCTTTCTCTGTTTCCGTGAATTGCAGCGCTTTACCAAATTTGGAAAATTCACATAATTTAAATGTAATCGTTCCCCTGAGTAGAAATCGAATCCATAAACATTAACCAGCGTTTACAGTCAGACGGTATCCCGTTGCGCCACAGTGGCCTTTTGGTATCTTAATATTCTACAAATTAAGTAATAATAAGAGGCCATCGTGGTGCAGTGGGTCAGTATACTGCAGTAGACTGTAATCACAATTGGTTGTGTATTCGACCTCCGCTAGGTGAAATGATAATATATCAATTTTGAAATGAAAATATTTTGCGAGAACCAAAGATATTATTAATATTTAATTTTTTTTCATTTTTCCGCTCTGGTTCCTCAGACAAGTTCCGCCCCTCAACACGCAATGTCTGGATTTCGGGCGGAAATTAGCGAACGGAGTGTCTTGACACTAGGTTCTTTCTGCCTAACCGTTTATGCAGAAGAAAGCAGGAAAAATAAGAAGTAATAATATTGCTTCTCACAAGTACTTTTGCATAATTATCTTTGAATAGATGCATATATAGTAAAGGACCTACTAAATATAACGCTTTAATAGAAACAAGCGATCTGCTCGCAGCTTCACACGCGTGAACTATAGCCGTTTCATATTTCAGCGGCTTTTTCGTAAAACAATAAAATTCGTAGAAAATATTGAAAAAGTGGGAGGAAAATATATGTTGTATGTTCGTCTCTAGACCAGACCCTCAAGTATCTCTATACAAAATTTCATGACAATCGGATCAGCGCTTTGGCTGTGATGACCTCACAGACGGACTTCTGTCACTTCATTATTTTCTATCATTAAGAAAGTAAGTTACGTCTAAAAAGTCTATTAAGTATGATTAAGCAAAAACTTGGCAAGTTAACTTTGGAAGATAGGAAAAAGCTTTACCCATTTAATGAATTTTAGTTTTTAATGTTGTTACTTTGAGCATTATACTGTTCAAATCATTTTAAACAACGTCTTTGCGTCTTGCAAGATTGTTTAGAAAAAGCATTAAAATACTGCGAATTGCTTTCATTGTGTTGCACCAGCGTAAAATGTCCTGTACTATAACCCAATTACTCGGTAGCTTATTAAAGTGGCTTCCGTTTATTATGTACATAGTTCGTCTGATGGAAATTTAGTAGCTTGGTTAAATTTAATAGTTTCTTGTTGTAAAGTGACACAGCGGCTTGTTCATAATATATGTATGGATGTGTTAATCGCCATGTCTCTATATAAGCGGCAATCTACTCAATGACCTAAAATACTGTCAGTAGGTACCTTTTTACTTTTCTACAGTTTGTGTTGGTAACTCGGTATGCATAAATGTAGGCTTATCTAATATGCTCTTTAATCTTAATTTATATGTATATGTATGTATATATAAAACCCTTCCGTCGTTAAGTGACAGACAACGCACATCCGAAATTACTGGGCGTAACAAGCTAAAGTTTTGTATGTACGTTCTTTAGGAAGTGCAGAGGAGTTCTCGAAATTCCTACGGGTATGGAAAGAAACGGAAATTTACATTTTATAGTCGGAGCAAACGAAGTTGCGGGCTACAACTCGTTACTGGTTGATGTAATTAATTCTTTTGTTATTGCATATAATGGAACTATTTTTGTCGAATATCTCCCGTATAATTTATAAATATATGTAGTAGCGTATAATTTATAAGTATATCTCGCGTATATTTTTTTAAATATAGTGTATATTAGAAAGCAGTGTTTTGAAGTTTTAGTTAGTTCCTTGTCACGGGTACAGTACAGTATTACACGTGTTTCAATTGAGAATACTTTTATATGTAGTATTTTTTATCATACCGCGATAAAAATATATCAAATAAAAATCTATCTTAAAAATATATATATTTGTTAAAAATAATATACCTTTTCGACTCTTTTAATATATTTTCTCTATAATAATCATTGGTAACAAAATACTTTGCATTTAATTAAATTAGGTTAGTTGAGTTACGTTTAGGTATATGTACAAGGATTTATTTTTAATAATCAGCCAATAATTATAGATATTGTTCACTCTCCATGTAACGATTTTCAATGCTAATTATGAGTCCGTATAGTTATTCAGTTAAAAAATATTTATAATAAAATTCTTTTCAATTATTGAAATTAAAACAATGATGTATGTTCTTTACATTCTAGTCAGTTATAGATTGGCAGGGTTAAAGTAATTCCTGAATTGGCAGGGTTAAAAAAAGTCCTATAATTATTTACACAATTTTTTGACAGCTTCACTTTTTACAAAGAAAGCAAGCTTTTGGAAAAGAAAATCTAGTGTCACCAGACACTGTTCACCGCTCCTCTCTACTTGACATTGCATGTTAAGTGGCGGAACCTAAAGCCGTGTTTTGTCTTACCGGAGCGGGGAAATGAAAATAATTTAAATATTAACCACTCCCCAGAATGACGTAACGACGTAACGTCAAACCTAATTTCATCGTAATACAGATAAAATTCAGACCGCCCACTACGCCACTATCTCGCATATCTTAGGAGTTATTGCAAAATAAAAATTACCACGATAGTTAATAGTTGATACCGATGCGAAGCGAGGGTATTGGAGCTCACTCGCTGGCCCGCAATAAATATAGGAAAATATATCTGCATATTTAAGAAATATATTTAAATTCACAAGACGCTTGGTCTTAATATTGTTAATTAGAAAACACTAATATTTATATCGTCAATAATAGAGTAAAGTTAGAGAGAACCTGGTGTAGTAGTTAGTACCATATAATTATAACTATACTATTTCACGTTTACATGGTTACACAATTACTACATTGTAAATGACTCTTTTTATTAATATTAGAATGGGTATCTTCCTTTAGAATGGAAATCTTTAAAATATAGAAAGAGAGAGAAAAATACAGAACAATAACACCATACACCATAGTTTTGTTGTCAGTCAAAAAATAGTAATGAGCCTTTCTATGAAAGCTTATTTTTACCCACATGTTGAAGAAATATCGTCGTATTGCAAGCAATTTACGCAAAACCTATAAACTACGTAACCTTCCTCAAAAAAATTCGGTAAGTAGTTATTGTGCTTATTGCGAACAAACAGAGAGCTTCGTTTAATATAGTGTAGTCATAAGTAGTTATGTCATGGTACCATTTTGTTCATAAAATCACTCAAAATTTATGTAATTGACAATTACTTCTCCCCGGATGTGGCACCGGCAAAGTTGTTTGACTTTATTGTTATTAAGTTACAATTTAATAAAGCCCTATTTTGTATACAAAATTACTATATTCATAGCTTTTCTGATCGGTATCAGTATGGCCAGGATGCTGGGGGTATTGGTGGTAATCATTTTAGGTTCATATCCGTATTCCGTTATTTAAAACCTTTGATATCTTCTAAGATATTCATTTTAATGACGTGTAATACAGGACAATATTTATCTACATTAAATATATAACCGTATCTAATAGAATAAGAAACTGTACTATATTGTTTAAAATGTGAATGACAAAAATATATTTTGTTACTACAAGTCCTTGAATTTCTCAATTTTTTACTACTATATTATACATTAATAATATATCTTAACTTTCCTCACAAAACCGTATTAAAATTTGTTGCGTAGTTTAATAGATCTAAGCGTGCAGACACCGGAGGCGTCTTTATTTTATACTATAACTAGTGATCCGCTCGCGGCTTTGCCTGGGTAAACTACACGACTATTCATACAACTATTGCGTTGCGACTTAAATCATAAACTTTGCTTAAATTTATTATTTATTTGGTTGTACCTTTTTTATTTATAAACGGATTGAAATGAAATAAACACTTAATTTTAAGGTTAAACTTGGTTAAACTTTAAGCATTTAACGATTTAAATTTAAGCAATTGCTGAGATTGGCGTGCACAAACGCGCGGATAAACAGGAAAAGATTTTTTTGTTTTGCGTTCTATTATATTGATAAATGCCCCCAATAATATATAAGGTTGTTCGGAAAGTAATTTAGTTTTTTCCCGACCGGGGATGTAATTATATTTTTTGAACCCAACTTCACACTTAAGCCACATAATCATTATATGTTTTGAGAGGTGATGTAACATGGTTTGTGTGTGAAAAAGTTTAATTAATTTTACGCAGTAGTTTTTGTTGGTGCCCTTTTAAATATGGAGAGCAATAAGCAGCATATTTTCAGCGTCAAATTTTACTTTTTTACTATAGAAAAGGTAAAAATGCTGTTCAAGCCAGAAATAGATTAACCAATGTGTTGACAAAACGCCAGTACCAGAACTGGTTTGCAAAATTTCGATCCGGCAATTTTGATGTCGAAGATGCACTACGTTCTCGAAGCTGATTAGTTGATGCAAACCGGCGAATAACAACACGTGATCGGTGAGAGATTGAATCTATCGAATTCAACTGTTTATGATCACTTGAAAGGTTTATCCTCAAAGCTCGATATATGGGTTCCCCATGTTCTCATGTTTCTCAAAGCATTTCAAAAGCCAAGATCTATCAAAAAAGGATAATGCTGCCTGTTTGGTGGGGTTTTAAAGGAATCGTTTTTTTGAGCTTTTACCGAATAACACAATAATTAATTAGGAAGCTGGACAAACTGAATGATGCAATTCAACAGAAAAGGCCAGAATTAGTGAACAGAAAAGGTGTAGTGTTCCACCAAGATAATACGAGATCTCATACAAGTTTAGTCACTCGCCAAAAGCTTTACAGCTTGAATGGGATACACTGCCCTAGATCGCTATTCTCCAGATCTGGCGCCTTCGGATTATTATTTGTTCCGGTCACTGAAAAATTTTTTGGACAGTAAAACCTTTATTTCAAACGAAGACGTCAAAAATCACCTTGGTCAATTTTTGCCAGCAAAGATCAAAAAATTTATGAGCGTGGAATCATGCTACTACAAGAAAGATGGCTGGATGGATGGATGGAAAATATTTTTTTATTATACGAAAGTCGTGTTTCATTTTCACCAAAAAAAAAAACGAAATTACTTTCCGAACAACCCAATAATTATTTTAAAATATCTTTATAGATTGTTTACAAAACAAACTTTTATATTTGACTACATATGGCTTAACTAAATGTATATCTCTTCGTCTAATATGTTTATTAAAGTTTATGTTTTAGTTGAGTCGGTTGAAGCGAGCAAGTAAATATGTAACTAGTGATAGTTGCGAGGCAAAGTTTCAACTAGGATGAGCTTTAATACTTATTAGTTGGCGCTCTTGATTTAATTTATTATACTGTATGGATAAAGAATTTGCGGTAACTTACGGTTTTACTCTTATTGTTAGTCTAGCTTAAATGGGTACGGGGTCAAAACTCGTGTCGATCTCAATTTAAATGGCAAAAATAATATAATTTTGTTTTGATAAGTATATTATCTAAAACTAGCCAATGCCATGCAGCTTTGTTTGCATGGACCTTTTATGATCCTTGTCATACTATTCATATAATAGTTGTCGTCAAAGATTACATAAAACTTTTGGTGCCTTCAACGTGGGATCTTTTTTTTATCGTAAGGAAATCCGTTACGGATATCCGGCCGATTGATGAGCTTCACATCTCCTGATGCTCTGTACACTTGTGCTTCATATGTCTCCAAGAAAACTTAAAAATCATTTTATATTATTATTTCTCTACCCAATACAATTTTTTTTGGTAAATATGTTCACTGTACAATCGCACTGCTTTTATTGCTTTTTTATATGTATTGTTTGGTGATAAAAAAAATTTTACAGCTCAAAGGCAAACGTTATATTCCAACCCTTAAGAGTTTCAGCGCGTTGAGTGATTCAATCACACTTGGCCTAATCAGACAAATAGAACACTGCTGATCGAACCCATAAGACACGTTTTCACGTTCACACGAATTCTAATAGATAAAGATTTTATATCATGGACTTCATAAAATAATAAAAAGCTCTTTAAGTGTCTGGCATGAAATTTAAAATACAGTACTGAAAATTAGAAAAATCTTACAATACAATAGTTTACGAAGATTTCGTGATTAACGACTGACCTTTCGCTTATTTATATTTAGTTTATGTTGCATACTTATAATATATGTAAGGCAAAGTTTAAACGTTTTTTTACGTATTTTAGAAAATGTATTTCGCCTATATAAAGCCTACGAGAGCAGTAATTACTTTGACAGAAATATTGAAAGTAGAAAAATTGTGATAAAGTGAGTCTGTGTACTTCCAAACGTTAAAAAAAACTGCACACACACAGTCACGCTTAAAAATTTGCTTACAAAATGAGCATTCAAATTAATCTCGTGCGCTTTTTTGGTTTAGTAGCATTGTACTACGAAAGTAATCATGCTGCAACCTTGTTGGAAAACAGTAAAATGACACATTTAGAGCGACGCCAATTGCATACTTCATTTAAATTACTTTAATGTTTATTAGAATCTTTGTTACATAGATATTTTAATTTAAGAATATTTTGTTTTGTTCCTTGTTTAAAATAAATAATAATAACTTAATAAAATAAATTATGATATATAAACAGTATTATAAACACTTCAGAATTTGGCTTTAATTTTGACTGTAAGTTCGGTTTTATTAGTTTCGCTTGTTAGTGTATTTTATATTTTTTTAATTATTAATGTAAGAAAATCCCACAATGCTATTTTGACCCATAAACACTCTGAACTTACACACGTCTCCAGATCTGATGACTTCATGTATTCCTTTCAGTATCTTTTTTTTAACTAATTTGTTATTATTCGGCAAAGTTGAAAGAATACTTCACAGTGCTATGTTTGAATTTTATTGGGCAGGTCCTATATACTATTTGACCTTTTTGCTATTTATAACGGTAATAATAGTAACACGTTTTTGCTATATAAATACAACATAAAATTTGTTATGCAACATATGTTGATGTTTCACGCTTGATGACACTTTCACGCTTTTTCCTGCATAGCACGGCAATCAGAGAGAACCTAGTTTCAAGCCACCTTCCGCCCGACATTGCGTGTTGAGTGGCGGAACACAACGCCGCTATTTGTCTTAGGTACCAGAGGGTTCCATTTCTCAATGAAAGTATTTTTAATATAATCATTCCCCCAAGTGAGAATTGAACCCATAACCAATCGCGTTTACATTCAGAAACCCACTGCGCCACGTGTGTTGATCAAATATAAAAGTATCTTTATATTTTTCAATAAAAAAAAATTAAATAAATAAATTGTTATATTATGACGTTGTTAATGTATGATTAGCTTTATCGTTCAAACTGTATCAATAAAGCTTGAAGCTAACGCCACGGACGAGGAAATTGCCTCACGCGATTGTTTATTAGATTTAAATATTTTTGACTTATATTGTAATAGAGGGAAGTGATATAACAGCTTATGATAAGATTACATACGGGAAGCTCATCTTTATCCTCTTTCAACGGAAACGTTTTTTGTTACTTATACTGTGTTTTGTATTATGTATTGTATGGATTGTTTCATACAAATTAGGCGATTTAAGGGATATGTGATTGATTTTTTTTATTATTACAATTGAATAGAACCGCATATTCTTTATTGCATACAAAATTTAAAAAAAATAACTTTTATATAAATATGAATATAAATTTTATGCAAACGCGGTTTTATTGCTTTTTGCATTCTCTTAAAGACAACCATTGGTAGAGAAAGGATTTATTATAATCAACTGTCAACTAGCCGCGTATAAACATTTTAAAATAAAATATACCACAAAAATACACTCAAAAATTGTCATATATGTTGGTGATTGTTCAAAAATAGTCAATTTGGTTCAAAACAAAGTTTCAAAAAAGAACTTGCGTGTTGAGTGGCCGCTCAAAATTGACGTCAATGCCGCGCTTAGTCTTGCACCAAAGCGAGGGAAATACAAATAATTTAAATATAATTATTCCTCCGAGTAGGGATTGAAACCCACAACCCATCGCGTTTGTAGATAGAGGATTTACCAATGGGCCACGATGACCTCAATAATAGTAGTTTATTGAATGCGTTTGTAGTATAAAGATGAATGGTATGAAAGGTAATGTTGATCAAGAGATTTATCAAAGTACGACCCATTTCTCTGAATGGATCGGGTCGAAATTAGGTATATCACAAACTTTCTCTTCCAGGCTTTGATAAAATTCAGTCTCAAAGTTGATGTAATGGGATTTTAAACTTTACGTAGAACGTTCTTATTTCGCGAATCGATTCACTTCTTAATGATAAGTTTCAAAAATGTTTAACATTGCCTGTCGTTATTTTTTGATTTATACGTTTATTTTGTATCTATTTTTTTTAAATCTACTACATGTAGCTAAATATGTAAATATATAGATTATGCAAAATGATGCTATTTTTATAAAATAAAGTGAATTAATTTAAAGCCGTTCGTTATCCTTCGCCAGATTTTCCCAGGTCTAATGAGATTTGTCACGATGACTTGAAAGATTTTAATGGAATCTTTATATTTATTTTAAATAAAAATCTTTTAATCGCGTATTTTACATAAGTAGTAATAGTAATAAATACCTGTGACCCACAGTAAGTGGTTCGAAACGTCCACTTTTCTGTAACGTATTTGGCAATACCAAAATATACGCGAACACCGGTAAAATAGTTTCATTTATGTGTAAAAATGGTGATAAAAAATATTTTATCACCTTTATACCTGTTAAGTATCATATAAATTTAAGTGATTGGTACTTAAAACAAAAGAAATTGAATTTCAATAGATTTTTTTAGTTTACCTATTAAAGTAAACAAAGAAGCGATTTAAAATGTATTTAAGTTTTTTTTATGTATTCTAAGGCGCCGTAACATCAGCTAATACGTGCCGCGTTTTAATTTATCTAGAGCATATTAAACATATGGCTTATCAATATAAACGTTTATAATACATGAGGTTTGATTGAATAATAAATGTTTAGAAACAGAGTTATGTTAATAGATAAAATTTGGCAATTTATTGTAATTTATATTATTTAGAGCTTTAATAAGCTTTTATTAATACTTTATGTAACCTTAAACACGTCCTAATTTTGAATATATTAGTTTTTATATTAAGGTATTAGATGAAGAATAGAACACTCTATCTATAAAAAAATTGTATAAAAGATCCGGAACAACTGACGAAGAACCATAATAGTCTAGCCAAACTAAAAGAAAAAAATTAAATACCCCTTTATTGAAAACTGTTCAACCTGAAGGGCATTTTTCATTGACATTCTTCTTATTCGTCGTTACACTCTTAAAAGAGTGGTCGTGGCCGTCAGTTAAGGGTTGGTTGTGTTGTACCTCACGATCCAACGCCATTCCTCATGGATGGCTGCCTTCCTGGCACATTCGTAAAGAGAGCCATTAATAGCAACCTTCACTTGACCGTTGCCTGTCATGGCCTGTTACATTCTACTTATCTCCCTGAATTATAAATTCCATGGCGTCATCTCCTCGGCGAGAGATGTGTCCAAAGAAAGTCAAAATACGATTTTGGACGATGGGGACAGACGCTGTTTAATCTCTAGTTCTTGGATAATTGACTCGTTGACCTACAATCAAGAATGCTTGAATTTTACGGCCATCACGACGCAGTTGGATAGCACCTGACTGTAAACGCGTCGGTTGTGGGTTGGATTTCCTCTTGACGGAATGGTTATACTTATATTGTTTTCATTTTTTCTATCTTGTAAGAAAAAGTTGGGCGGTGACTTTCATTTCAGCATTCATACGCAACGTCTGGAGTGCTAATCCCCCATTAGCACTCCAGTGGAGAAAAAAGCGCCAAGCTAGAATATATGATCTAAAAGTTTTACAGACAAGAAAATTACTCTCAATGCAAGTTATTATAATTTTTGGTCGAATTTTCAATGTCAACTAGTAAATTGAAGTAATATTTCGTAACGTCTAGTAAGTAACTAAAACTATATATTTTTTAACATTTTTTTAAAGTATTATTCGCTCACTTAGGAAATTGAAAAATACATATTTGAAAACGTATAAAAATTAGAACGCAGCGGGATTTGAACCCGCGCCTCTTGAATGCGAATTGCGAATAACACTTTTAAAAAATGTTAAAAAGTATATATTTAATAAATAGCATTCTCTCTTGCCAAACGATTGTTCGTAGAATAATCCAAAGAATACCCAAGTTAGCAGAAATTTGTAAAAATCTATACAGAAATGCTAACAATAAATATAAGGTGTAATAAGCGTATAAGAGTTTTAATGGCTTAGCGGTCAGAGCGCTTGAACGGTTTTCAAGAGGCTCGGCTTCCAATCCCGCTGCGTTCAATTTTTTATACGTTTTTTAATTATGTCTTTTACTAAAACTAACTTAACGTGACTAGTTAAAAATAATCGTAATAATCGACTGCCTATGACTGAAAACGCCACGGTTGCAGGTTCCACTCATCAAGCCATTCGGCAGAATAATTATTTTTAAATTATTTTCATTTCCCTGCTTTGGTAATCCAAAGGACGGCGTTGAGTTCCGCCACTCAACACGGAATATCTTAAATTCGGATGGAAAGTGAGGACAGAGAATTTTGACATGTTTTCTCTGCATACACTGCTTTGCGAAAAGTATGTAAATATGCAATCAAAATAATATTTTAAGTCTACCTAATTGTAAGTATAAAAATATAGACAAAATTGTTTTTGTTATAACGCTACGCTAAACAAACACTAAGAATGTTCCAAATTTTCCATAGACAAAGCAAAATCTAACACCAAAGTAATTCGAAGCGTTTTGTAACCGAGTTCTCACAAAGATCGCGAGCACATGTTACCCTATTTAGTATTATATCCGAGCTATTAGGAAACGTCACATACATCTATCTAGCGGTTCAATCTAGCGCATTTCAGTAATCTCATAGTGGGCCGGGAGCTCAAACAAAGATAAACGGTATATTTTCCTTTGATCTTAAAAACTCTTTTTTAAAGGATAAAGGTATTAGTGCAGGGTTTTACGGTTATCAGCAGGGTTTTATGTTTGCACTTGATTATCGGTGTAAGGTGCATCGTTTCATTAATGTGTTGCGTTTATAAAAAGAAGAAATAATCCGGTTGGGAATGTAACAAAAAAGAAACAAGTGTGTACTGCCTATACATATTTGACCTGTTCTTATATAAATGTGTACTTAAATAACTATAATATTTTATTTCACGCTTATTCTCCGCATAGTTGGGCATGAAGAGAGAACCTAGTGTTTAAACAATCCGTTCTCCACTTTTCGCCTGAATGTCACGGACATTGCGTGTTGAGTGTCGGAAACCAAAGCCGGACTATGCCTTGAGAAAATAAAAACAATTTAAAGAAAATCATTACCCCGAATGGATATCGAACCCAACTTTCACGCTTCCAGTCCAGACACTGTCACACTATGCCACAAATGACCCCAGCTATAATACACTATTTTATTTAATATTGTAATGCTTAAATTTTTGTATATACTACTTATTGAATATTATTTTAATCTAAAACTAAGTATCTTAATACTACGAGGTTATTTTCTGCGAACGCTGCAAAAGCGGAAGATTATTCGCTTTTTACAAAGCAACAATGTTGTATTAAAAACATATATAGTTATAATAATAATAAATGTATTGTAAAATTTGTTCCAAGATGTCCCATTTCCTGCATGTCTGCTTGTTGTTAATATCTCAGTTTGTAATATTAGGCCGCCGGGTCCGGAAGCAATAATTTTTTTGACTAACTATTTGGTGCTTTACAGATTGTGTATCTTTCACTAACTAAAGGTTAGTGCAACAGTCGAGCTTAAATTCAAAATAGTGAAACTTGATATTTGTATATCTTCAAAGCTCATTTAGTTTCAAAATTTGCAACTTCACCGTTGAATATGTAAGCTATCTTATTAAAGCTGGTAACACGCTGTTATTACGCATATATTAAAAGTTAAACAGCTTTAAACTGCAAAATATTATGTTTAATTTGAACTGTAAGTCTGGTAGTATAATCATTTACAATATCATATTTTCATACCATCACGGTACTGTTGAATGTTTCTAACCTAAAAATACTTAGTAGATTTGACCCACTTTTACTATTTAAAAATGTTGTTGATGTTTTCTTCATATAAATTTTATTATTCCAAATTTCATAACTCTCCGTCTGAATCGTTTTCTTAAAAAAGAGGTCCAAAGTAAGTAGTTATTTTATATATTTCACGTATGAATATTATGATGATGATATTATTACAGGTGTATTGAGAGTCAAAATTGTATTGTTATTGTAGTATATGATTAGTGTAAATCTTTATTATAGGAAAAACAAAGAGAACGCGCATACTACTAATTTTTCCTTTTATATCGACTTGTTGTCCGAAATTCACTGAATAAGTAAAGAACTGCAAGAGAAATAAACATGCGACCTTTGACTTAGCAGTCCTGTTCATACAGCACCGACAACGCATTGTGGTTTCGCAATATGTCAAAGCAACATTTGACAGACATTTCGTGCGATCTGAAACCGCAATTAATTTTTTTGTAAAACCGAAAAAAAAAAAAAAGGTCAATAAAAGTAGGTGCGAAAATTGCAAAACTTTTAGGGAAATTTAACCTGTAAACGTGTAACGTTTTGTTTCAAAACAACGCATGACAACTAATTAAAACAATTTTACCAAAGGGACAGGTGTACTAGAGTGCAAAGTTTTATATATGTAACCAATAATGTAAACATTACTGCTCATCAGCTGAATACACTCGTCTAACAACGCCTAGGGGAATAATATGGCGCCCACGTGAAATGGGGACCTTAAATCGGCGCCGTTGAGGGAAACCCTGGCATAATGTAGACAGAAGTGATTTTGCGTCAAGTTTTCATGTACAGCCCTTTCGGTAGAGGGAAGCTTTGCTAAAATAATGACTTACAAGTGCTGCCGTGATTCCGACACGTTTTTTTTCACCACTTGCTTTGTTTTGTAGGGTAATTGTATAGCATCAGGATTGTTGTTCGATAATGTGTTTATGATTTTAAATACATATATATTCGTATGTAATACGTTTATTATTTGCAGTGACTATGAAAGATCAAATAAAAATCAAAAACGAACCAAGTCTCCCTAGTGGACAGCAGTAAAATGTCGTTGTTGTTTTTTAAATAAAAAAGTCAACAGGTTTTTTGAAAGAACAAATTATTAATTATTAACCTTGATCAAAAAAGAAAGAGAGTCTAGAGACTTTGTGCGAATCTTTATTTATACGTATAAATTAAAATATGGTGAAGCCACCGTGGCGCAGTGGGACGTCTAACTTTTGTATAAAAAAAATATTAAAACTGCAAACACGATTAGTTGTTGGTTCGATTCCCACTCGGAAGAACAAATATGTTATAATTATTTTTATTTCTTCGCCCTTACATTCGCATTGAGTCTCGCCAATCCGCAATGTCTCAAATTCAGAAGAAAATTCGAGAACGGAGTGTCTTGATATTTGCTTCTCTCTAACTACCGTGACATTCGGGGAAAGAAGGTACTCTTGTATTATCACCATAACATTTGACACCTTGTGATAATTAATTCATACGGACCACAGGGCTTGAAAAATATATAAGCCAAAATATAAAATAAAAATCTCTTGTTGTTATACCATTGTGTAGTGCAAACAAAGAAACCAATTACAGAATTTTATTTGTTTACGCCCCACAATTAAGAATGGATTTTAATGAGCTTTCAGCGTCAGCTAATTCTTTGTAAGCTTAGAAGTTAATTTTCATCCTGCGTTTTTCCTTCCTTTTTGCTACCAGTTTCATTAAATACTTTTTAAAACACTACTCAGTCATTGTCAGTATTTTTACACTAAAAACACTATATTCACTCAAAAAGTTTAAAGGTTAATAAAGATTATTTATAAAAAACAAATGGTTTTATTTCCCCGATCATCCAAAATATATGTGTTCAACGAGACGATCCCAGACAGTAATTATTGTACTTGTGTTGGGATGTCAGATGATTTATAAATAGTGCTATATATGCTACGACGACGTTGCCTTAGTAAAAGTAATAGAAATATATAAATAAGCCCATTCATATAGCGTGTCATTTTCATACTTACATTAGATATTAGTTAAACACAAATACCACTAAAAAAAGACATATTTAGAAAACGTATAAAAATTTGAACGCAGCGGGATTTGAACCCGCGCCTCTTGAAAACCGTTCAACGGTCTTGAACAGTTTCAAATTTTTATACGTTTCTAAATATGTATTTTTCAATTTAGATGTATTTCAATAGATTTAACAATGTTAATTTAATAAATGTTAACTTTAATGTTACTTTAAAAAATGTTAACAAAACAAATACCACTATTTGAAGTAATATTTAACTGACAAAAATAAATGTATATATATAATACAATATATACATTACTATTTGGCAAAACAGAATAATAATTAAAGTGTATATTTATATAATAAATATATTTGTTTGTATATGTGCATGAATATATCATATCCATATTATAGTACTAATTTTTTTGTTGCATCCTTAACTTTCCTATCAAATTAAATGTATATGCCAAAGGTTACCTGTGAGAGATCACTAATAGAGTGATAAGGTCGCCTTTGCATGATGTAATTATGTATCATGCTTCTGTTCTTTCTGCTCGTTTCCTATTTTGTTGTGTATAATACAATAAATATAATATTTGTAAAAAATATTGTATCTATCTATCTACAATAAGAATATATTTAAAAGTAAAAAGTGAAAAAGTTAAAGCATTTTATTTTACAAATTAAAGTTAGTATAACAAAATTGCCTCGCCGTGCCACGCAGTACATACATACATTAGTATATCTTTTATCGCGGTACAAATGGTCGTTTTCGTATCAATGTCCTTTAGTATTCTTTGTTGGCAAGTAAGAGATATCGTCTAGTCTAACTCTCGTTATGTTTTCAGAGGTTATTGACTCTGCAAACCTTTTTGTCATGCCACTATGGATGTTCAGTCAGCCGCTGATATTGTTCCACATAGCCGTTATAGTCATATTGCTTGGTTTAGCAATAAAAGGTTATTAATAGAATAATAGAACGTCGTATACGATTTATTTGACTATAATTGGTAATGTATTTATATATACTGTAGTTATAAAATACCAATTATAGCTTTTGGTTCCTAAGAATTAAGGACTTATTACAAAAAAATCCTTTTATGATTTCTATTAACGCTAACATAATATTTTTTTTATTAATTATATACCCAAGTATCTAGATAAATGAATATAAGTAAATAAAACGCTTCTATATAATATTCTAATGAAATATCCTTGCTTATACTTGATATATTTTCATTCGGCGTAATTTCGGTCTCTTGAAATCCGGAGTTGATACAATCAAATTATCCAATACCACATACTTTTACATTAATACATAGGAAAATACAGAATATTTATTGTAAATAATAAATGTAATATATATTAGAAATGTATTGTAAATAGCTTATACTTGAATTATAACAGTTATGATGTAAACTGCTTATTCTATGTGTAACTACTTATTCTATTCAGTGTCTTGACTTGACTTTGCTCTCCTTGCTTACCAAGCTTATAATAATTTATTCTGACATCTTGGGTTACATTATAGTAGTTTTAGTAAGATTTAGTAAGATAAGTGTAATTCTAAAATCAATTTAGTTTTTAGGTTACTAATTACAAACATACATACATATATAACAATCAATTATAATTCACCATCATCAATCAATATAATACATCTTGCATGTTTTATACAATTATTTCCCCGAGTGGAAATCGAACCCACACCTATCGTATATACAGTCAGACGCTGTCACGCTGTACCACGATGACCTCAATATACATATATAAATCAATGTATAAAAATTATCTGTAACTTACTGAGAGATTGACAGTCAAAACTCAGCTGACAATATTGGCATCCTTAAGGAATATAGGAGAAAGTTGTGAGATAATTTCTTGGAATTCCTGTGGGAACTGCAAAAAGCAAGGTTTTATATAAAACATAAACATGAAACTGCAGAAGAAAGAAATAGAAAAAGTATGGGCAATAGCAAAATTCCACTCAAACGATCTTGTGGGCAGCAACTAGTTAATTATAAATATATCCTCATCAGTAACTAATTTAATTTAATAATAAATATGACTTTTGCTTTGAAAGCACAAATGTAAAAAAAAATACTGAATAAATATAATTAAGCTTTTGTAAGTATTTGTGGAAAACAATACTTTGTATTTATTAATATGTATGGCCTATACATGTAGGAATATAAGCAATGACCTATTTCCCAGATACCTCTCTAAATAATGAAATGCTTGCATATTGTGCTTTAAAAGTTATCTTTTTTAGGGTGTGCAAACAAACCTTTGATCAAAAACAAAAACCCAGACCAAGCTCCTGTATAGTCCAGCTTTTGTTCTCGATGACAATGACGCTTGCCTTTGAGGGTGCTTTTTCTTAAAAATAATATACCTTTTTTTTCTTTTCAGACATTTAGTTACTAACAGAACAACGGGCTGAAGATGAATTTCAAGATGTCACCCGTAAGTATTTATTTTTTTTATATATTATAAATATAAAATATTTCAATTTAATGAAATCAACTTAACCTTAAAATTACAAATATGCATCACAACCGTGTATTATTTTTACGTAAATAGTGCCATCTGTTACGAATGAAACGTATTACTTAGGTTACATACGAAACGTTTTAGTTTACGTAGTTAATCGTAGATGGCACTGCTACAGAAAGTTTGTAGAGAACGCGGCAGATGGCGTGGTAATATGCCGCTAAGAGAGTTGTAAGGACATGTTCAGAGATGAACCATAAAAAGTTATTTGACATAGATTTTTTTTACCCTCTTATAGATGGCGCCGTATTCCGTTTTATAAAGGTTACTCCTTTGTCAAGCAGATGGCAATGTTTTGTATTTTAATAGCTTCGGCCATTTATTTTGTTTATTTTGAAACATATTTACTATTTAAATAAATTTATTATGTACATTATTTATGCAATTTTAACAGATTGAAAATCAAATTTAATGATTTACAGATTTATTGTAGATATACTATGTAAGTTATTAAAAAATGCCTGTAAACTAAAGTAACCATATATAGAAGTGGTTATTCAAATTCCAAATGAAATTTGAATTGAAAATTTCGTATTCGTGTGTACCATTGATATAGTCGTTATTAAGATCTGCTTTTACGAAACGTTAAGTACCTATCGCTCAAATTACTAATTACCTCAATAGAAACGCTAGATTATCAAATATAGTTGTCAATTATGATTTATATAATCAGAACTTTTATATTATATTTAATTATTGAAAATGTTATTATTTTTTGATATTTTGCCGTACCTAAATAATATTTTCGTTTTCTGTGTCTGGTGTAAAAAGTTCTGCGGGCGGAAAATGAATGGCGGAGTGATCTTCTAAGAAGTTCCCTTTGTTAACCCTGCATGATTTGAGGGTTAGACATCAAATGCAAATGCAGAAGTTGCTTTAATATACAAAAAAGAAAAACGAATACATGACGTATTATAATGATTTATGTTCAAAATTCGAAAGAAAATACAGTTTCACAAGGCTAACGTTTTTATTAATAACTTGAGTTGATCCCCGTAGGGAGAGTATTATTCGATGGAGCCGCGATAAACCATTTATTAATAAATGTTTCATCTCCAATTTTGCCCGATATATTGATTGATTAATAAACAATTCAGCTATACCGCATGTTAAAATAGACTAGTGGTTAGAATTTTGAATATTCGTTTTGATCGCTTCAAGCACAGCATCGATTCAATTAACTGTAGGTTAGTGTGCGACTATTCACATTCGCGCGAGGCTGCATAGCGAATGAAGTCTACAGACTGAAATCCTACATGTCTGCGTGCAACGCTTTGTCGTAAATTTAAGCAGCGCGCGAGAAACTCCGCCCCGAGCGAGTTGCAGCGGCACCAAGCACGCCTGTTCCGGATATTCAGCGTTACGAATGGCTTTATTAAGACTAAATATTACATTTTCCCGGCAACTATTGCGATAGTTGGAATTGCTAATGCGGCGACGAAGGGACCGAGCGAAAAGATGCGCTTTCACCCGTCCCGCGCGGCGCTGCCGTTTCCTGTTTTATGAACGGCGAAATTACAGTTTCACGCCGAGTTGCTAACTAAAGGGGGATGTTGTTCTTTACACTAATTTAAACTATTCGTTTTCGCGGCTGACACCGTAGAAATTGTTCACTTTGGATAAAACGTCAGAGTTTTTCTTCTAGATAAAAAGTTACACTTATCATCGTAATCGCAAGAAAAAGGCAATAATAATGTCCAGACGCGTTGTGAGATAGTCCGTTAGAAAAGGGGCCGCGTTTCGCAACCACAAATTACTATGATTTAATATTGCTTAGTTATCTGCGGGTTGGTAATTTGTTAGCGCCTTCAGAGCCCGCGCCGGGGCCATTGTTGCTCTGCCGCCGTCTTTTGTTCATCGCCTGCCCCGCACGATATGATCTTGAGTTATTGTGATTAGGATTCTTTGCTAACTGAAGCTAACTCGCTAATTTCCTAATTATCGTTTAGAGGTATTTTAGTTAGACTATTAGACATTTCGCCTTCGATATACAGCGTTGACGCAACTATAAAAGTATGTAGCCATTTGCCATTTTTACCAAGAATCTTTTAAAGTAACACTTGTGTAATAGTTGCTATTGCAAGTGGCAATAATATATCTGCATTTACTTTATGTGCAGCGCCCGGGTTACTTTAATTAAAACATGCACGCATGCAGCGGCAACCGTCATTTGATTAACGAAACACATATGTCCAAGTAGGCGAATGTATTAATAAAAGTCGCCTTCGTTTATAAACAGTGTGGGGTCAATATTTCAGCGGGCGTCACGCACTCGACACTTTCATTTCATATAGTGCCTGAATCGATAACGGGTGGCTTTTTCAATTAGTGAAAACATCCAATTGTCATTCTGTTCATAGTGTAATTGCCGCTTTGTTATCCATCCATCTTGACTTGTGTAATGGTGGTCATCAGGGAAATGAATCGCTCTGCTGTCGATCAGGCCAGCTTTGTTTATAGCAAAATTGCTTTTACCGTTAGCATTAGACGTATTGAGACTTACTTTGTCATATTTTAGTTTGTCAATCGAGCGATGTTGTATCTATTGAGATACAATCAAACTAGTGTCATTTTAAATTACAGCTACTAATGAAGTCCTACTCAAGAATAATTGAACATGACGCAAGAATATATTCTTGTATTTTTTATTGTTAATTGAAACAATTACTACTTTCTTACAATTTAATGTGTTATGAATAAATAATTGTGTGTTATGAATTAAAAATAAACTATTAAAATGTCTTCCTTACAGTAAATAAACCTTATTTTTTTTAATATGACTAGTATTATTGTCACAGTTTTTTTTCTTTTCCTATTTGCAAATATCTATACAATAAAATTGTTTTAATAAAATTAACTTTGTATTACAAAATATATATAAATGAGTACATTAAAAAAATTGTGTGAAAAGAAATTATTTTCTAACTTTTCCATCAAAATGTTACTATGTTTGTTCTGTATATTGTCTGTCGTAGAAACTCTACACATTCTTTACGTGATTGTTAAATTTGAAGAATTAAAAAGTTAGCACAAAGAATCTTGCGTTATACTCTTCAGTGCTTAGGACGCTTTTACCGTTGTTCTTTTAAGATTTTTTATTATTGAAGTTTTTGTAATCTATTACTTTTAAAAAAAGACTTTAATTCAACAGCTTTTTGTCATTCATAAAAGGGGATCTACCAAGAGGACCTGTAACATAAAAAATCTACATTTAATTTAATACAACTTTATAAACATGTCTTCAAACAAATAACCCGAAAGCGCTAAAATCTGATTCAATTACGTAATATAACACGTATGTATGTATAAACTATGAGTAGAAGCATTCAGACTAAGTTGCACTGGAATTATCATATTATAAGTATCTAAGTGCATATATCTTAATTAATTTAGATTTTATGTAACGTAAAATAATAATTAAAATCTTCCTATATATACATATATTCCAATAAAACTATACAGTTTTCTTAATTTTTTGATTTACTTAAGTAGTAAGTAGAGAGGTACTATTAATAAACATCTCCAAAAGGCTGCGGCGGCTAGGAATGCTGCGCGGACTTTCAGCTTGCGTGCCACACCCCATTCATTTGCCGTCGAGTGCTTCCGCGCATTTATCAATCTACTTCGTTGTAGATGTATACATTCTTAGGTGTTATATATTTTTAAAGTAACAGAAAAGGAATTATTTTAAGAGACGTCGTCTTGTGTAATTGTATATTGGAATTAAAGGCTATTTTCGTACATACATGGTTTGTATTTCTAGTTTCTTTAGGCACAACACTAGGCTCTCTTTTCTCTTGTCGCTGAGGCTCTTAGAAAAATTCTTACATGAATGCATAGTTTTACTGTATTAATAGTATGTTTTAATGAAATATTTTAGTAATCTTTTTAGGCAAACCAGTTCTTTTTTATATATTAGCTTAAAAAAACTCTTTCAATGTTACTAAAACTATAGTTGATAATATATAATTTGTTTATCAAAATTATGTAACATTATGCTTTTGTCACTAGCTCAAGTAATTAAGGCCGATGTATATTATAGCACATTGTAAATGTTACTAGTAAATGCTTATACCTTCTATATATAATTTTCCAACCTACAACCATTTGTGTATACATTTCTAAAAATGCATCTATACCAACTAATCGCGTAAATTAAACATACATTACCAAAAATTTGACATTTTGGAGTGATTGATAAAACGGGGACATCAGCGCGTGATTTGAATTTGATGTTTTTGTTGTAAATTACCCGCAGCGCATTGAATATTCAAGCGTCACCGTGAAAACACCGACTGTGCATGCATAGTGTATACGCTGCAATAATCACATACTATACTAGGGAACAAGATTTGGCGTCATTCCGCCGTTTAGGTTATCATAATGTTTTAAATGCTACCACATATCTTGTTTCAATTTTGATAAATTCGAGTTGACAACTAGAATAATAATACGTACGTATACCTTTATGAGCATTATATGAATAATATAAAAGGGCCTAGTTGGATTGCTCGTATAATACGAGTTTATTAATGAATTTAATTTTGTTTTTGTTTATTTTTTTTTTACTGCGTTGACTGTGTACGTATTTTATTTGGTACTTATGCCAAAGATCTAAAAATATGTTTATCGGCATTTGTAAAATAGTTTTCAATTTACTTTTGATGATTATTAAACTAGGGAGAGACTATTATAGGCTTTTATTCCTTTTCTCTCACTGTAAAATAAATTTAGGCATTCCATCTGCCAAAGCACCACCCACCCATCTGCCAACGAACTCACCTGCCAACTTGAATACAAATAGTTTTTAGTGACTTATGACTTGAAAGAGCCGGTGTTGGTATCACTAAAACACACAGCTAAGTGATTTTGGCATCGATAGTAGTTATCTGGTATTTTAATTTAGAACATTCAAAATTTTCATATTAATATATATATATATATATATAAAACTGCAGTTGTTAATTCTACTGACACTTTTGCTTCAACTAGAAGCTTAGTTTCACTTTCATAGAACTAGAAGCGTTTTCTCGTACCGTCCATCCTCTGACTTTGAGTTCGATATTTGTAAAGTACTTTAAATACTATTTGTCTTTACCGTTTGTTTCACTTTATGCCTATTATGCGTACTTCTTCAGGTGTTAAAGCCGGTCATTAAAAATGTTTAATGGAAGTTTATCCTGTAAATTTAATATAGGTACATTCATACAATGTCTATACATACATATGTCTATTGTATGTAGTTTATTTATAGAAAATAAACGATATAGTTTCTCAAATGTACACAGTTAAAATAATGTAATAATGTTACTGTTAATTAATTATTTATTTATATTAAATCGCCTCATCATCTCCATTTCCCCGTTTACATTTAAACTACAATTAAGTTCATTAAACTCAACTTTAATAAGTGAAAGCTGATCTGAACTCGATATAGTAAGCCAAATGGTTCACCGTAATTGTTTCTCAATGTTTCATTGCTTAATTGTTTCAATTAGAATACTTACGGGGCAGTAATTAACGTGTAATAAATGTAGCGGTTTTCGGTATACGAATATAACATACTTGAGCATTTTGTAAGATACCTACATGTTTGCTTTGCTTTTACTCTGATTTTGTAGGTACATAGGAATGTGCGGCTATATAATAAGTAACAGTGGTAAAAATAAAAAAAACTCCCATCAAAACATAAACTAAAGGTTTTTTCAAAAGCCACATTTAAAATAATGTATATATATATTATTTTTTATAACTGGTACATGAACGATAAATAATTTCTTTATAATACACATTATGTGATGATATGACAATTTACAATGCATATTTATTCAAATCTTAGATAAGTCCACCCTCTTTTGTATACAGAATGATTAATCAATTCTCGATTTTGTTGGCCCAGTGAACCATACGCGCGGTCAGATTTGTACTCATTCACCCGACGCTTCTTGTCTGCGGTTATTTCGACCGCATAGTATCTTTAAGATGCGGCACTCGGGAAAGGGACATCCTTATTACACAATCTGCATGAGTGAAGGGACCAGAAAATATTATTTTGTCCTTTGATCGTTGACGCGTATCGGAGGGCTGTGATTTGAATGAAACCCCGACAAAAAACAGCAACAATGTTTATTCAGTGAAGCAACCGGTACACTAAATTTATTTGTAGCGATGTCGTGATACGACTCTTTAAATGTAATCCTCTCAAATATTTCTTGTCAAACATACTTCTAAATGGCTTTTTGTTGTATTTTCGTTTTAAATAGAGATTTAAACAGATATTCTTTTCCAGATTATTAAGTTTTATCGTTTTCGACGTAGTTTGGTTCGTATGTATGATATCGTATTAAAAGAAGTTTACTGTAATTATACATAGGTACATATAAATCTTGCTCAATGAAATATTCAATAGAATAAATATAACATGAAATAAATACCTACAATAAAATAATGAAATTGCGCTACTATTAACAAACGGAAGAGATACGCTAGCGTTCCAGTGATTTAGCTAGATTTGCGGCTAACCGTGTGACCACCGACGCGGCGTTCCGTACGCATCGTAGGTAATATTCGAATAGGCTTCATTTATTTCGAGCCTAAAGCGTCTGCATCGTTGATCGTGCCGATGTAATTACCCACTGGGGTTACAGGACTTAATTTCCGTCGTGAAATCTCGAGATCTCTCACTCAAGTTGTCGGTTATTAAGTTGCTTAATCACCATTGCTAATTATTACTAAATATAATCCGAATATAATTGTATAATCATCATATGTATATATATATACCTAACGATATAGTATAAATAGCTTCACGCTTTTTCCCACATAGCAGGTTAGCCTAGTGTCAAGACACTACGTTTTCCACTTTACGTCCGAATTCGAAAATATTTAGTGGCGGAATTTAATGTCACGCTTTGTCTTAGGTAACAGAGCGGAGAAATAGAAATATTTTTTAAATATAATCAATCATTCCCCCGTAGTGGGAATCGAACTTTTATTCCGCGTCTAGTCAGGCGCCACTGCGCCACGATGGCCTGTGCGGTAGAGTACATGTTTTAATAATCATTATTTGCTTATCTATTTTGTTTACAGCTCGCGTTCGTTAATAATGTTATTAATAAATATGACCCAAGAAATTATAGCTCCACCAGGAGCACTAACGATAAACCAATATTGATCGCAGCGACATTTATTTAGACCTCGCTAAGTAATATATATACATTAATTTCGACTAGTTAGCCAGGCTTGTGTGCCAATAACTCATAATAATCCTTACTTTCGTAGTAAATTTTAATATCTATTGGCCAATGTTATCTTAGTGTCTGTTACAATGAGATACGATACAAGGGTCAATTCTCATTTAATATTCCGCGTTCACCCCGGTAATGGAATATCGTTGTGAGCCCGACGCCCGTTGCGATCGATGTATATTTTATATTCGTAAATTGCACCGAAACGATAGCGGCGTTACCCTTGTCAGGCCACTAACATCCAACGTATGCATTAAAATCACTGCTGGTCTTATTTTAAACTCTACCTTTTTAGGTGGTTTTTATATACCTACTATCCACTGCCATTCGTGAATACTTGTAAATTTAACATTAGTTATATATACGCGCCTTAGTAATACATACAAATATAACTTCATTATGTCAAAACTTGTCTTACGGAGTTACTAACCGCCGAATAACTTAAGTAGTTTGCTTATAATACATGAATTGGTCGTCAATTTCTACGTGGCTGATATTTTATGTATATTATTTGTTTATATTATGAAGTTTATTACTTGAGATAATAAAATTTTATAGTGAAACAATAATTGCATCCAAAGGAAGTAAATGTTTTGAAAATAGGTATCAGATTAGTTGATTTTTAAATAAAATTGAACAAATTAGTTTAGATAAGAAACTAAAAGGAAAGGAGCATAGCGGATGACAAGATGTGGATCAAAATAACATTGCAATATATTCTTAGATAGATGTTATGCGTTAATGATTACAACACAGTTTTAAACTAGAGTAGGAATTATCGAACTGTATTTAGTGCTATTTTCTTAAGTTCTAAAAACTTTTTTTTAGATAATGCGTGAAGCAGAGTCGTGATAAAAATAATCTCAATAGTAATTTGAATACTTAAGATAATAGTAGCAAAGTTTTTATTAAACTAGACTGTTACAATATTAAGTAAATTTAAACTTTAGGTAAATTTATATTCGTATCGGATTTATTCATACACTAGCGACCCACTCGTTCGAGCGAACTATTTAGTTTTTTCGCCCGCCCCCGTTCTCACTTAAACCACAAACTTTGCTGAAATTTATAATTTTGTTCAATTATGATAATTATCATTTACAGAGAATATATATACAGTGAATTGATTTAAGTTTCAGCCAATTTAACAAAACAGTTATTTTCTAGCAGTTAAGAAGAACAAAATTTCAATTGTTGCAACTTTTTTATTCATGAACCGATTCAACTAATACAAGCAAGCGAAATATTAATGAAAGTTCATCAAATACAATAGTCAAACCAATATAAATGCAATTAAATCAGTTAAGGCGTTTCTGAGGTTAGCGTGCACAATCGCACAGACAAACACACACACAAATTGAAAATAATTCTAATTAATCAAATCATTGTTTTGGGTTCTATTTCTATTACATTGATAAAACCCATATATCTTCCATGTACAGACAGCGATCAAGTAACATTTTTTATTATCACCCAATTGACACATTGACTAACAAAATTATTCCCTTCCGGAGCTTTACAGAAATTATGCGCGATTCACGACTCGACAGCCGCCTGCTGAGCTCTTATTTTATACTTATTGAGCCACCATTTTATCTACCCATAAAACGCAATAATGCAGGACGCTTTTAAAATTATATGCAGTGCCGGAGGTGGGTTTTATCCGGTGAATATTCTTTCACTAAACACGTACAATGTTGCTTCGTTTCACACAAAGTTTAAGCTTACGCCGTCAGCAGGGATTTTTAATGATAAACAAAAATTTCTTACCTTTTTTATCGTGTTATTCTTTGCTTTAAAGTGGATGTATCAAGAGGTCAATTTTCCCGTTTTTATTAAAGGATTTTTGAAATTATTATTTTCTTTGGATTGATAGTTGTTATTTAAATAAATGGGCATTTATTGACCTATTACGTATAAGACTAGAATCACCGCACAAGTGGTGAATGAGTTTAGAAAATATCCTTCATTCTCCCTTATTTACTGGGTAAAAATAAAGTTAAGTCAGAGGCGTTAACACGTCGCTCAGGCTGGGATTGCAGTGAAATTGTTCCGGCGCTGTGTAGGGTGTTTAAGCGTTTTTACTCGGTTTGCTAATGGACGCGGACTTTACTCCGTTGTGCGCTTGTTTAGTATTAATTGCGCCTTTTGTCGCCTACAGCTGCTGTCTCGCCAGTTAGGGGATGCTATTGTGGTTATGGTGCGAATGGGACATCCTTTTAGCTAGAACAGCACAAATTAGTTTACGAACTTTACTACTTTTTGTCTTTTAATTTAAGTCATTACATGAAAATGTTAAAAATATTTAATAAATAACATTCTCTCTTGCCAAACGTTTGTTCGTAGAATAATCTTTGGGTGGCAGAAATTTGTAAAAATCTCTCGACAGAGATGCTAACAACAAAAATAAATTGTAATAAGCGTATAAGAATTTCGACGCAGCTGGATGTAGAATGCATGGGTTAGCGATCTGAGCGCTTGGACGATTTCCAAGAGGCACGGGTTTGAATCCCGCGCCGCGTTACAGTTTTTATACGTTTTCTAAAGGTATGTTTTTATTATGTTGTTTGTTGAAGATTTTTTGCTCACACAATTTTACTTGTTACAACAATTAAATAATAATTAGTTAAGTACATTATAATTAAGTATTAAGGTAAATATGAAAAAAAAACAGCTATTACAGATGCTTATTATATTAGTAAATAAAACAAAATAAATAGTAATCTCTACTTAGTTTTTGATAAAGTTTTTTCTTAATCCGCATTTGCTTATGGTTTGTAGTTTCTTTTTGCGACGAATTAATGTTATTTGTCGTCACCATGCTGCGAAGCTGTTTGTTCCAAGTTTTTAATAAAATTATTATTTACTTGTTAATTAGTGTTAGTGTTATAGTAGTACTGTATGGATTTTATATATGAAAGCTATATGTTCGGTCACTAAAGAATTTGTATACTTTGCGATTATTTGTCTTAAGTAAATAACAATAGCGTTATATATATATAACTTATAAATTAGTTTCTGGATTACTTATTATTACAGTTATTTATTGGTGTGGACAAGAACTCCCTAGTATTGAACTTGGCTACATTTTTTAAATTTATGTTTTTGATTGGATTATGTACAATCTTCATCCGCCTTGGATGTCCTTATAGTCCTTGAAAAACTATCGTCCGCTTCTTCACGTGTGTCTTCACTTAAATAACGAAATTATTTAGAACGCTTGATTAAATTAATTTATAATGAATTTAAACAATAATAAATACTTAAATTATTTTCATTTCTTTGCTCTGATAAGACGAACCGTGGCGTTGAGTTCCACCACTTTGCCTATCCCGCAATTATTTCATTATGATCGACTTTGCTTTATAAAAACCACAAATTAAGTAATATAAACATATTTTATAATAAAAGTAGGATTTTTCAACACCGTTTTGTTTATAAAGCACTTAATGTCTGTACAGCATTGCTAAGTGCCTCCATAATGCAAACGATATTGCTATTAGTAGCAATTATCATTTTCAATATGCTTAAATATGTACCTAAAAGTAAGGCGCCCTTAAACATAAACATAAAAAAATATTTTGTATCGTGACATAGGATGTACACATAATCATTTCTTATAAAATGTGTCAACTGAGACGCACGTAAAAACTAACACTTTGTAGAAGTGAACACTATCCTTTAAGTGAGTAAATATTCGGTTCACATATCATATTTTCCATCACACGTCATATAAATTTAACGTTTCTTTACCTATCTTATTGATATTGACAACCTGAGTATGGTTTTATTTATATATGGATACCTATATGTGCATATACGTAATTTGAAAAAAAAAATAAAATTCTCTGTTATTTAACTGAATATGTAAATATGTTATATTTAAGTAAATTAAATCAGGTAAATTATTACTTTTAGAAATATGCAAAATTATATTTTAATTGTCAATTATATATGGATAGCGTTTACAATTATCAAATGGCAAAAACAAATGCTTAGAACCTCAATCCCTATCATCAACTAAGATTAATACTTCGAAGTCCAATAGTCGTTGACCGTGTACGAAACTTGTTGAGCGAAATAAAAACAAACTGCCTGTAGGAGGAGGAAGTTGTCACTATAGAATAATATACATTGAGCGTAGCCTGGGTTATTTATTAAGCTGTGGGTAATAGACAACAGTCGCGTAATGGTGGAGGAAAAACGAAATGGGCGACGTAGTCTGGACACCTGTCGCCCTTGCGGATATTACTTAGGTCGGAAAGGTTTTTTTTCTCACCATAGTGTATGTTTATTTGCCAAATGCAACGGGATTTATGTGATTCTAGGTTAACTTAATTTATTTAATGAAGACTTGTCTTGGGTGTTTGATTTTGTATTATTTTCTATTGTTTTTATAGGCATATCTAGCCTATTTTGATTGGTGTAGAGTTTTTTAAACTACTTGTTAAATTGTAAAACGGTTATCTTTAAAGAAATCAAAAGAAAAGAAAGCATTTTCAAAATGTTCTTATTATAATAAAGTACTATCATTACGCGTACTTTGTCTTTAAGATTACTAAAAAACTTATTACGTTTTATTCTTAGTTAGGCAACAAAAGCAAAGTATCTTTTTAACGAAAATTAAAGTTGTGAAATCTGTAAATGAAAATGTGTAAAGAAAAAGTTTTTAAAAGCGGACAATTATTTTCAACTTAAGTAAAAGTAATTATTTCTTACTAGCTTCTGCCAGCGACTGCTCGCGCGTGTATTTTAATTTAGTTTACGAATTGCATTCAAAACTTCAACAACAATTTCATTTCTTATAATGGCTTAATTAAAATATTGTTCATAATCATAATAATTAAATAAAAAATCAGTAGCTTTCTTTTTAACGTACTAATCATAAAAATATGTAAATATAAATATTTGGAAAATATAAAATAAATACTCAGTTTAGTTCTTTAGATAAAACGTTTTAAACGATTAAAAAAATACTCTAATACATTATCTATCTCACATCGCCCATTATATAGAGGTATTTGGCCATATATCTTGAGTACTACTACTACATGCTATGCTTGAAAGAAGATTTTACCATTTTGACGCAATTTTATAATATGAGCACATTTTTTTATTAATTTAATGTAGCAAATATTTTTGTTTGGTGAACTCTCCCCGATAAATAATATTTATAAACTCGCGGCTCTCGGTTTTCCATTTCCATATACTTATATTTAACATTTAAAATATGACTATTTCTTGTTATTATGGTAACAGTGGTAGAGTTCGGTATTCACATAATATAATATTATAATAACATTTAGTAAAAGCGGTTATTTTAATTACGAACCGACAGTCCAATTTTATCTATTTGCTTATGACTTTCTGAATTTCTTACATTATTAATATAATAGATTCATATATATATATTTAAGAATTTCTTACATTATATTAACGTTTCACATCTTGTTCTTAATAAATATTAAATATATCCCTTCCATCCCTTAACGACATTGCCAAAATGTTTCTTGTTTAACTGTGTAGTTAGTGTAAAAGTACAGCGATAACATTGTATTGAGACCGGTTAATGGTTATAGAGTCTTCATACTGAAAAAGCAGGTACTACAAAGTAATTGCTGTCGAAAAGTCAATTAACATTGGAAGTTTGAAACATGAATGGATAAGTTTCATTTAATTAATGCAACGACTCGACTATCGTTTGACACGCAACTTTATCTATCGTTAGAGATGGTGATACAAAGTTATATAGATGTAAATTACTTGACGTATACATATAGCAACAGAGAAAACAAGTGCAAGTGTCATTGTATTTTTTTAGATATACTTAGTCTGACCATAAATACTTTTATAATTAATAATAAGCAAAATATTGCTTTTGAATTTGGAATCTGTCACTTTTATATAATTGTTCATTGTGTTTCGTTATTTTCACGCCGATATATTGTATAATATTTTGTGATATTTAAGTGGAATGGGGTGATTAAGTGGACCGAGTCGCTGTGATTGCATTACATAAAACAGGTATGTTTCCAATTACAATTTTTAGTATCCTTCATAAGCTCAAATGATTGTATACCGGGCCTATTGATAGGTGTAATGAAAGCGCTTCTTTTTGTGACATAAAAAGATCTGGCCACGTAGTGTTCGTAAAAGATATCAAAATAAAACATTCGGTTTTTCTTGCTAGTTACTTTCAGAAATATTAGAATATAATAAGTTTCATGCTAAACTGTGATAATATTACGTTTCCAAGATTAAATCTTTTATATAATGTCTATTTATTAAGAGTAATATAGGAGAACAATCTAAGACCGACATACATGTGATTTAGTTGGACAGTCAAATTTCCTTAATATTAATGTACATGTACAACATGGATTTCGCCAGACACCCGACCCGTATGTAATAGATGCGCAGTCCCATGATTGATTTGTTATCATCAGATGGATAGCGCCGATCGAGGCTAATGATTTCCGCCAATTTGATAGTTCAATCTATTTAGATGATGCTGTACCCTAATTACTGAATTTATGAAAATTATGTATCTTGTAAGTATTGAATCTTTAAAAACACTAGGTATATCAAATACAAGTAAGAATGTTAATTTTCAAAATTTTATCAAAAATATTTTTTGCTAAATAAATCGAATGTCATATATTGAAAAACATATTTAGAAAACGTATAAAATTTTTAACGCAGCGGGATTCGAACCCGCGCCTCTTGGAAACCGTCCAAGCATTACATATATATATTTTCAAGAGACGTTTTCTAAATACGTTTTTTCAATTTCCGAAGTGTGTGATTAACACTTTAAAAAATGTTAAAAATAATATCATATATATTGGCAGTTAATATAGAAAAACTGATTCGATTTTAGATATAAACAGTATTAGAGTAAGCCTAACTTTAAATGAGAAAATGTAACATAAAGAAAATCTATTAAGAAATTATATCAAACGTTACACTAGAATAGAATAGAAGCGATAAAATGAAACTGTAAATACTATAAATAAGTTATAAAACACTTAAATGATCTCGGAAACGATTTGCTATAATCGTCCACTTCCGTCGAGCGAGAAAATATTGACGACAATGTTCGATTAAACGTCGCGCAGTGATTGTCGGCGTATATAGCGCAGCTGCCAATATGTGCCGACTTCGTTGTCTTGTGTTCGCATCTGGACGCTGAGCCGTCCTCTCTATATTACTGTTTTGTGTAATTGGCTGCGGAATTAATTTTATTTAGAACTGTGGATTGTAATCTTTAGTGTGTGTACCTTAACATCCTTTTCTTGTAAAACCTAGGTTGTAAAATTTACAGATTATTTATTATAAATGTAATTAAAATGTTAGAGAATTTCCAGGGTTGTTCACTGCACACTTAAATTGTGCCGGTAGATCAATGATAAAGCCAGCGTGGTTCAGTGTGACAGCATCTAACTGTATGCGCAATGGTTGTGGGTTCGATTCCATATGCGGAATAGTACAATAATTTGTCCCGAGTGGGAAATGGGTGTATTTAAATTATTATCAATTCTCCGCTCTGGTGACGAAACACGCAACATACGAGACATTCGGTCAGAAAGTGGAGACACTGATGTTCTCTGCCCGCCTATGTGGGAACAGTGTGAATTTATTTCATTTATATTGATATTTTATCTTAAAAATAGCTAGATTATTTAATTAAGGTTTTACAGGTTAGTTAAGTTCTGTACAAGTAAAATATACAGTAGACACAAAGTGGCCTAAGTACTTAACTTTAAGTTAATTATGAAATAGAATAAATAATCACCCGCAATTGCAATGTTTTCTAACTTTCATACTTACCATTTGTAATCTCTGACCAGACCAGAAATATGAACATATTTCAAATATATCATTTGATGGTAATTTGAAACCATAACCTATATGGTGCGGTCAGGTCCGTCTTAACAAATAAATATAGGTATTATTACATAAAGCGCAAAACTAATGAAATAGCTTTAGCAATTTATATTCACTCTATAAGCAGTTCTTTTCATTTCACGTAGCTTATTTACACGTTATAAATACGGTGCTTTTAGAGAACAGATGCGTTAGCTAACAGCCGACGATTATTTCTTCTCAGCTTATCCATTAGAGCTTTCACACCGTACCCTAAGATGTCCAGTTCAGGCCCCGCATTGTTTTCTATGTAGTGGTGAAATAATTTGTGTGTTTTACTTTAACAGATTTATTTATATGGCTAATTATAAATGGTCGTTACGCCTGTATATTTATTGATTTGTTTAAATTTGAACTTTTATCTTAGTTTTTTTTTATCTACATTGTTGGTATAGTCGTTAGTAATTATGAGAGATTTATGCCTAACCAGTGATAGGTAATTTTAATAATATTAAGCTACTATGCCTCTAATAGAAATAAACAAAAGTAGAAATTAATATTGAATCATATGTTAACAAGAGGCGTACCAGTTGTTAACTTTATTCTAACTTTTTGGCAATATAACGTTTACTTATATTTTTAAATCTATACATCTATACAAATAAATAAAATTGGTGTGTATGTTTGTAATATTAAAATAAACACTTTTTACTAAATGCATACGTACGTATGTATATACGTTACACATGAATTTAGAAATATTGCAAAATTACATTTTTTATAATTTTTGTCTGTCTATTTATCTGTCTGTCTTTTTGTTCCGGCTAATCTCTGAAGCACCGACTTTGACGTGAATTTTACTGGCAGATAGCTGATGTTATAAGGAGTAACTTAGACTTTTATTTTAGAAATCTACGAGGACGAAATCAGCTAGTTTTATAAATATTGGTGTATAAGAGTCAGTTTGAAAGTTCAGACATACAAGATTCGAAACCCCATAAAACGTATGAAGACGTACGTATTTTGTATGAAACAACATAAGCTTAGTTAAGTTAGTGCTCCTAAAGTCTATTTATAATCATTATATTTCTACGGCGAATTTGCCTTTACAACATTGCACAGCGTCGACGTTAACCTACGAGTACGACACAAACAAAGTGTTACTTGTATATTGAAACGTCCATTATCCTGATGAGACGCGTCAACTATGAAAAAACTACACATTGCAATATTCAGACGATGTCACTTTAGTTTTTAAAATATTTTTGTAATCTAACAGTGGTATATCATATGGCAATGACTTTAATTAAATGTTTTTAGAAAATAATTATTTATTTTATTATATAATGTTATGTTAATAATGTTTACACCAGTTAGATTATTGTATTGTTGTATGAATAAATATATTTAAGCTTATTTAATATGTATATTTCAATTATAGCTCATCATTCGTGTCTCCACATAGTAGGGGCATGATTTTAAAAACGTTAAACGATAATTTACAGCGATGGTTAGTAAGCTGTTTGAAATTGGTTTCTAGCCTTTCTTTTTTTACTGTTTAGCTTTATTAAACTAATTTACTGATTCTCATGCAGTACGAACACAATCACAGTCTTTATACACTTCTATTGACTAAAATCAGAACAATGTTACATTTGACTGTGTTACTTTTAGATCGCAAAACCTCATGGGACTAATACAAGTAGTATGCAACCAATATTTCACCCTCAACATTTCTACGACGCGTTTCGCTTTACTATGCGCCATATAGCTGCAGTTAATCTGCGAATTGCGACACTCACAAAGCAATACTTGTACGTGTATTGAAGCGTCCATTATACTGATGAGACTCTACTGTTGCCTCGTAACTGTGCACTACATAGTAATTTATAATATTATAAAAATCTGAAAAAAAAATACTCTTTAAATTATTTCCTCCTGACATGAATACAATTCCGACTGAACGAAGAAGAATAAACCAAAATAGTGTTGCTAGATTTTATTACGTCGATAAATACATGATACAGGTATACATAATAAAAGGGTGGTTAAATTAAATTGGATCTAGTCCTAATTTATCGATAATTTAGTTTTTATTTTTTTTTTTAATCCATATAGTATTGAAAAAGACATATCTAGAACACGTATAAAAATTTGAACGCAGCAGGATTTTATACGTTTTATTGAAATTTTGAATTGGGATTGAAATTTTTATACGTTTTCTAAATATGTCTTTTTCAATTTCCTTAGTGTGGGAATAACACTTTAAAAAAATGTTAACAAAACCATATAGTATTATTAATATAAAAATAAAATACTGGTGGTGTTATTTAATATAAGTAGTATGGATATATAGCAAAGATTTTTATTGAATTATATTTGGTATAAAATTATTCTATTACAGTATTTTTTTAACAATTATAACTTTCCCAAATATTCTATTAATTATATTAGTACAAGTTTGCTGTGCCGCGCCACCAACGTCGTGTACACAGTTTCTTTCCCTACCCTTCGTGTACTATCACACGAGCTGTAAACAAGACCCTTGAGGCGGCTAATTAAAACTTTTCCCCGGTTAACCATAAAACAGCGATTAAATGTTAATATTTTATATATAACAGGCTTATTTGTGTAATTAATTTATATTTTTGTTATAAAAAACGAACGAAACGAAACGAACGAAGTGTTTATATACATTTTTATTCATTTTTTGATGTAAGACAAGATAAAAGTTAGAGACGTATCGCTTCATTTTTAATACATACACATTCCACAGATATCGAGTGTTGATTGACAAAACAACACTTGCTAACGGTTTTAATATCTTATAATAATATTAATTTACTAATCACAAAGATGACATAGTTTTAACTATATTTTGTTTAATAATGTACCCTAAATTAATAAAAAAAATCGTTCCGCTATCGCTTAGTTAACGTAACAAAGCTCTGTCTTGATCAGCTTACATCATTACGCAGGGCGCGTGATCGCGGAAGCTCTTAGAGCGGCTACAATGTGCGAGACGAAACCGAATCGACACTTGAATTGTTATGTAAATTTGTATAAAGGAATGGAAAATCACATGTATAGTAAGTACTGAGAATTAGGATATTAACAATAAATATTTAAATATAGCGTTTAGTCATTAGGTCAAAAAATGTGAGTTGTTGGAAGAATGCTTAATTACAACGCATTCGGCTTATGATTTTTTGTAAAAATATGTCTGTAAATTGGACTATTGGCATTCTTGTTTTATAATATTTAGCTTAGTTCAAAATAATTTTAAAACTAGCGACCCGCTCGCCGCTCGCCTGCGTAAACTACATAACTAAGTTATTTAGTTTCTTCGCCCACCTGCGTTCTCACTTAAATCACAAATTTTGCTTTATTTTTTTATTTAAATGCTTATCAATTTTAAACGCCAAATGTTAATGGAAGTTTACCACAATACAATAGTTAAAATTGCATTTAAATCGATAAACAGACAAACAGAAAATAAGAATAAAAATAATTATTTTTGTTCTATTACATTGATAAATGCCACTAATAATATTTCTCTGCATATATCTTCCATGTACAGACAGCGATCAGTTACATTTTTATTACATGTATAGATAGATATATGATTTTTATAGATATTACATATATATATATTTTTTTCTGTCGTATCTATTTATTCCGTTATAGAAAAGAAAGCTTTCTTTTCTATATTATAACTTCGTAGCAGTTCGTTGACACATGCAAATCAACACGTAATTTGTCTAAAAATATGACGAGTGAAACAGAATGGATTATTTTTAATTTGGGCAAGTGCTCACATACAGGATATGGGCTAATTACTCCTGGAGTACACAATCAACCGTGGAGTGTCGCTTGATTGTAGCTTCGCACGCAAATTCGTCACAATTGTTATAGTTTTCTGTCTAGATTATAGAAGTTATAATGTTTATTATTTATGAGCTAATAAAGTGGTACGTTTCTATGATAATTTGATTTTTAAAATATTCAAGGAAGTTTATGGAAAATAACTGTTATAAATCTTTGATTTTTCTTAAGTTTCTGGAAGGAAGCTAGTAATTTTTCAATTAGATCATTAAATAATTATGACAAAACACAAATAACTGTTTCATAAAATGTTTTAAATAACATTCTTGTATAGTTTTCTCTTTTTTCTAATTACAAGTAGACATTTTAGTATTTTAAAGTGTTATTCACACACTTAGAATGTGAAAAGTATTTTAAGAAAACGTTTAAAAATTTGAATATAGCGGGACTTGAACCCGCGCTTCCTGGAAACCGCACCTCCCAAGCGCTCTGACCTGTGAACCAGGAAATTCTTAATGCTTATTACAACTTATTTTTGTTTTTAGGATATATTACCTGTAGATGATAAATAAAACAGAATTATAGAATGGAGTCACGATCAATTTCTCAGGAAAATAAACGTCAAATACATTTTTTTTTATAATTATGTACGTATATATTATTAGTTTCAAACCAAGATTTAAATAAAAGCTAAAGCTAAATTTTAGATGCTGTAACATAACAAAGCAATTTACCAGGCCTATTTAGCTCAATCAGGCCGCAATTATTAACTTCTAAGCTTATAAAGTAAGACACTTTTTAAATTGACATTTCATACTATGATAATGATATATATATATAACCAAATGATAACCAAACAATATAGGCATTTTAAAAAAAAATATATTTAATACTAAGAAGCGATTAAATTAATAAATAAAAGATAAAAAATAGTGCTTTATAGAAAGTAGTTGATGTGTTCTGCAATATACTCATAATTTTGACGACCTCAAGAGTATTCAATAGTTGTTTACATTATCACACGTCACGTCATCGTTGTAACGTCAAATGATAGACCTCACATCTCTGTCATTTTGTGACATGTATTGAAGTTGAGATTGTACGGCGAAATGAGCAAACCATTCAATCCTGACATTTATTACATAATATAAAAATAAAATTGATTTAAGTACATGTTTGTGTAAAGGACAACGATAAGCAGAAACTTATTAAAATACAGTAACTGATAAAACCTACGAAATACATTTAAATTTGAAATATATGCTATGGAACAAGTAAAAAAGGAATATTTAAAAAAGTGTAGGAGTAAAATAGTTGTCTGTTATAATTTTCCTATTATAGATTACATTTCATAACTATTAAAAAATACATATTTAGAAAACGTATAAAAATTTGAAAGCAGCGGGATTTGGTCCCGCACCTCTTGAAAACCGTTCAAGCGCTCAGACCGCTTAGCCATGCGTTCTGCATCCAGCTACGCCGAAATTCTTACACGCTTATTACAACTTATATTTGTTGTTAGCATCTCTGTAGAGAGATTTTTACAAATTTTTGCTACCAAAAAACTATTCTACGAACAATCGTTTTTTAATATTTTTAAAGTGTGAATCACCCACTTAGGAAATAGAAAAACATATTTTTAAAAATCGTATAAAAATTGATCGCTGATGGATTCAAACCCGCGATGTTTTTTTTAATACATTGTTGAGTGGCGGCACTCAACGCTGTGCACACAACCAATCTCATTTACAGTCAGATACTGTCCCACAGCACCAAAATGAACTCTAGAAAAATATTTAGTTTAAAAATTACTTTATTATAGTGCGTATTCATAAATCATATTACATATCAATAAATTACTTAAAGTCGTTGTAGAAGAAGAATTTAGATTTTTCATTTTCGGACTTCTATAAGTACATTATGATGACTAAAAAAAAGTTCTTCGTTTGAATACTAAAGTGTGGATATACATCTGGGAATTATCTGACTGTTCTGGTGTACTACGTGAGATGAAATTTTACGAAAGTTTCAACTTAGACGATGTCATTCGGCGATGGTTTCTCAGGCGAAACACGTAGCTTTATAAAGTGACGGTCGTATGACATTATAATAGTTTTATCATGTTTTACTACGACACTTAACTATGCCAAGTAATATATTCTTTAAAAATATTATTATTTTATTTTCATTATTTAACTCTAAAAAATTATATTATGAAGTTCATTCCATCCTTTCAATTTCTCATGTGCTTTCTCAACACACTGAATGTCTCTCTCAGTACAAATACCATTAGGTACATATATAATAGATTTTCTATAAAAGTATTGGCCCTTGACCAATGAATCTGTTTCTACGATTAAGAGACTCCCTTGCATTCCTTCGTGTACTATATAAATACTTTTAAATCTAAATTTTACAAAGAGGAAACATTTCTATTTCACGTTATATAAAATGCGGGTAAAAAAAGAAAACACTGAGCAACTTAACTGAGAAAAATCTACACTGGTCGTTCACCTTTCAACGGCAGCTTTTCCTTCAGGTGCCCCGCAAATTTGAGAGCAGGATAGGTATTTTAAATTGTCTGTCTGCTCCCTGGAGGCTGGGGCCATTAAAGAGAGTGCGTTTGAAGGCCTACCCACTATACCCGGAATATGAATAAAGCGCATGGATGGGTGCCCCTGCATTAATCATCTGTATTGCCTATCTGTTAAGACTTCTATTTAAATATTAAGAATACTATGAACAGAGAGGTAGATTAATATTGGTTTTGTTCTTTCAAATAGCTTTCATCTCTTGTGATTTCCCTATAGTCAAATCCCAATGATTGGCCGAGCTTCGACTCGTGTAGGAACATTTTATTTCACCCTATTTTACAGAAATATTGGGTTACAAAACATTTTCAGATACGTTGACTGTTGACATTTGTCGGTTGCAGCTTCTGCAACTAATGTCAAGAGCTAGTTTGGAGTAACAAGTGTCTAACATATTGTGCTTGTGTTGACGGGGTTTTGTCGCTGTACGTCGTCAGCTTAGAGTACTACTATTTATCTGAAAATTCTAGATAGGTACGTTGAGACACAAACAATCGGATACGTTAAAAATGTATAAATTTATACTAATTATTTTTTTCGCTAATACTTTATTTTCCGATGTAAAAAATTATAAAAAAATGTTTCAATGCTATTTTAGTAATAACACCTGTTTAATAAAAAAAATATTTGCATTAATGGATTTGCAAAGGTATCTTAAGGCCATCGTAGCACAGTGGGTTGTATACTTGCATTTTTTTAACTTGAATTTTTCATTGCTGGTACCTAAGACAAAGCGCGGCGTTGAGTTCCGACACTCAACACGTAATTTCTCTATTTTGGGTAGAAAGTGAAGAACGGAGAGTTAAGTTCTCTATGAGCGCGAAGCTGTAAAAAAAACAACTATCAATTTTGTTCAGCACGCATATGTATTTAACGCTATCGTGACTAAGGTATGGTATGTCTGAGACTGAATCTGAGTTACTGTTGGTGGACCAAATTCAAATTTTATTCGGCGTAATATGTATTTATTTTTATAAATATCTCGGTCATTAAATATAAAGTTTTGTTCCATAATCATCACTCTATATCAGTCTCTCAGTCTTTAAATGAGTAAAAAGTAGGCAATAGTGGGTTTTATTCAATAAATTACGTTACTTAAAAATCTATTCAAAAAGACACATTATTTAACAGTTCGGTGAGCGTTCTCAATCTTGCCAGTGTACACAAGGAACATGCTCTCTAAAAGTTGTCTAATTTATACGCTATTCCAGCTTCCGAGCGACTACGAAGGATTAGTCTACTCGTTTCTTCCTGCGGATTGGTTGATAACTCCGTGCAACTTTTATCTTTATCACCTCTCGTATTTATGTCCTTTCCTCAGGCAACTATGTTACTAATACCATGGAATAGATCGAAAACTGTAACCTTTAGCTTAGCACAAACGGTATTTTGGAAAACTTGATAACTGACATTAATAAAGCTTTATACGCTCTTAAATTTAGGATTGATGAAGGTAAGGTTATGTGGTAGCTGAAGTCGAACATTTGCGAATTTTAAGCTACTTAATGAATCTTATTGTACAAGCAGGAAATATATTCATATAGTCGCATTAGGTTTATAATTTTGCTATATTGATTTTATTTAAAAAATTTTTAGAACTTTCATTCTGTAAGATACAGTGCCCTCCAACAGTTAGTAGAAATGATTAATAATACAATAAATGTGAGGAAATTGTAATAAAACCAAGCAAAAATTTTATCTCCTTATCTTCAAAATATAGCTTAGTTATCCTTGAAAATTCTACCTAACCCTATTGATTCAGCAGATTATTTTAAATTGCCACGGCGAATTTACAATAGATCTGTGCTGTCATCCGGCCTTCAATTATTTGCAGTAGGCTCACACCATGCCCAGAAAAACACCCCCAACCCCCATCACTCCTACCGCCGTGATTTACAATAGGCTGCAAGTATTTGTCGTCGTAAGAGTTATCATTGCTTCTGCGCCATACAATTTGAAGACTTCGTTTTCCAATAGTTCAAACTACGATTCATAGTTAAACGCTATTCTCTATTCTCTATAGTCTATTGGCTTATCCGAATACTTGCGGGCGTACTCCAACCTTACTTTTTTTGGATCGATGACAAAGGTTTTTTTCTGGAAACGTAAACCCTCGTAAATTTGCATCATTCAGGCGTCGCCTGATAGTAGGTTCAGAGACCGAGGTTCCTGCTTCCTGTATCTGATCTTTGATCTCTCGTATTACAATCTTGGGATTCACTGCCGCACTATTTGTCGAGCATCAGAAAAAGTAGTAGCTCTAGGACGCCCCGACCGTGGCCTATCTGTATGACTAGGACATTCCAAACTATTCTTTATTATTTTTCGCACAACTTTTGGACTGACATTATATAATTTTGCCACAGCACTAAGGTCTCCCAATTTATTGTAATCACACACAATCCGTGTTCATTCTTCTACAGATAATTTTCGCCCATAATATCTTATTATTAAATTTAAACTACGCAGTGTAGTTACAATATTAATAAATGAATTTGAAACCGCGATAGGATCGTTTAAAGTTTGCTTCTTCAACTGACTTTTGATGCACTCAATTCAAGTACTGACCACATATACATAGACTATGGAAGAAAACAATATAAATTTCGAGGAATTCCCTACTGTACGTATTAAAACGGTGTAATCAAACATAAATAGTAACCAGTTTATTCATTGAAACTAAGTATTTTCAAAATTATGCGACACAATTGATAAGGTGATAATTTCAGCTAACTTTTGCAGGGTTACTGTATATGCAAAAAATAAGAAAAAAATTACACATACCATGTGGTACAAATTATGAACGTCGTAGACATATCAATTTTAATCTTGAGTGATTTCCGAAAAATATGTTGTAAACAAGAGCGTAATGGCATCAAAGGCCCAAAAGTTGATATTGAAGTATGAGGCAGTTTCATTTCAACGTATAATAGGTTCCATGAGTTAGCTGATATGCCCTTGTCCGGGTTGAGTAAATCCAACCATACTTAAGGAAACTCCGCAATTTACATAATTAACTAACCTCCTAGCGACTTTGCGTCAACCTTCGTTGGATAACGTCTAGTATTTTATTCCGTACATATTTTACTGTGTGTGTCGTCAAGAATGTCATAAAATGTTTTCGGCTTTAGAGTGAATCTTAAGGCGCTCGCATCTTTATGATGTTGTTTATGTTCGATCGTACTTTTGGGATATGGCCTTTATTTTGTAAGGGTTATTCTCGAGATTTTGCTTCGAATACCAAATTAGATAGGGACATATTTTAACAAAGTTTAAATTACAATGATGAACTTGTTTTGAATTAAATATCTATAGATATAACTAATTTTAATCAAGCGCACACAAGAAATGTTATTGTTAGAGCGTTAGGTAATTGCAAGTCTCGGCGAACCCAAAACCAATTTAAAATTCAGCATTGTCACACTTAACTTATCCGGGATCTCGGAACAAACTACCAAACAAAATTTTGCCGCGACAACGAATGAGCGAAGTTCGTACTCATTTGCGATTTATGATACTCTGAAAAATATATTTAAATACGGCTGGTGATATACCGTTGGGGCGGAGTTTGGCAAAGTTACAAGAATGTCCATTGCAATGGAGCTACTGTGCTAGAATTGCAAAAATTGTAGACTACTAATAGTTTATTGCTTTTAATTTGACTTTGATTTGAACTACATTTGTGTAAATAATAATTTATTTATCTTATAGCTGAGTATGTTATTACTACGAATTTTGGATCGATTATAATTGGACCTCAAGTAGACAGGTGTTGTAGCGCAGTTAACTGACTGAGTTCTGGTTACTATTGGATTGAATCTTTTCGGGGAAATGCTTTTATTTAAAATATTTTTTTTTTGTAGTATAATTGGCCAAAATAATACGTAAGATTGGGAGGATTATTTTTTGTTGTACAAAATTGAACATTTACAACTATTTTGTACAGTTATAAGATAACTATTTCTTCTTACTGGACACTTAATAATGCCACTTAGTATGTACCGAAGCAAAACTACAGCCAGGGCTAAAAATGGCAATTACTTACGTAAATAAATAAATAAAAAACACGGCGAACTTGCATAAGTTACCGTGACATTCTTATTAAACATGTTTCGGTCTCATTAATTTGTTAGCACTGTTTTAAAAATTCATTCTAATCTGTGTAGCGAGTGTAGCTCTGGGATCGTTCAGATCTCGCTAGATTTTCCTTGTTGAAATAACAGCGATAAATGTAAGGCAGTATAATTTATTTGAGTTTTCACATTTCTTTAAAAATGTATGTAAGTTTGCTTTCGGTATAAATATTTGAAAGAAACGGATTGTTATTATCTAAGTCACTTTTAAGTTTGTGTAATAGGATTTAGTTTAGGAATTTGGCCATAAATATAGACAATATTATTTATGGTTACCACATAATTTCATATAAAAATATCACTTAACGCAATTTTTATACTTTTAATTATACGTTTTTACGCTGTAAATATATATAGATATCTATAAATATTTAGATTAAATTACTCGACAAAATATTTTGCTAATGTTCAAGGTACTATACCCTTTTAAAAACCAATCATCCTCTTATTCTGATGGTTCTCAATTTTTGACGTGATTTCATTTTGAAAGGTTTTACGTCGCACTTTTCGTTAATTTTACGTCCGATTTGCTTTCAGTCTAATTATAAGCTTATAAAAATTAATGAAAGACGATCCGAACAAAATTTCGGAACACTTTTTTATTGAATTGGTTTTATTATTTCTATGTTTTTAAACGCAAAACTCTTTTGTTTAAAATTTTAAATAAAGCTTTACTTTTAGTGAACTTCTGAGAATTTTTTTTGAGAAAACGGGTTTCAGAACGTACTGAAATGTTCTATAAATAGAAATTTCTATTAGATGTGCCTCTTATATACGTACATACGAGACAACATTTAAAAAAATATACTCAATTATTTAAGTAAAATGTGGCTGTATAAGCTAGTATAGGTTCTAGTCAATATTAGCAATATTAGTAATGCGTCGAATTTACCCAGATAGTGATGTGTTATTATTTTAATTCATTATTATTTATTTAGATTGCTCGGTATGTTAGACTTTACGTACATTACTTTTTAATTTACCTAATGGATTAGTTATCATGTAATATATTAACTATTCCTTTTTGACTGAATATTATATTCTTCATGATTTACTTTACAAAGATAATGTTTTCATTGTACCAGTGATTTATTTAATCGATTGTTCAACAATAGTCCGAATTCAATTATTGTGCTAGTGCTTTTAAATAATAACTTTTCTACAATTAATCTTAAATATTTTTCGACAGAAATATGAAAATGTTTTAATACATAATCTATGTTGTCCCTACAGTTTAATGGCTCGAAGCTAAAAAAGTCAAAATCAACATGTATACAACTTGTAAGATCTTAACTATATATCAAGTCAAAAATATTAAACAAATTAAACACTTAGTTTATAATAATTTGAATGTTGCATCTTATTTAAGATGGGATGTGAGGGAACGTTCATAACAAACATTATACAGGATACGTGCGGCTAGTGCGGCGGTGACCGCATTCGATGTATTCACATACAGCCGGCTGTTCCACTCAGCCTGTCTACTTGCAAAATGTCTTGTTCAATTAGACATGTATAAATTGTATGACTTTAACAAATTATATGCCAATAGATTTCTTTATAGTCGTCAGATTTTACATGATATTAGAATTATAAATACACTAATATGGATTTTCCTGTATAGCTTTTTGTAATTTGGACGCTTTTTTGATGATATTAGATGCAGGGTTCAGGTGCCGTACCTGAAACCAGGTACTACTCACTGGTATTGAACCTTCGAATACTAGTGGAAGTGCAAAAAACAGTAAAAACTAGGTAGGTTAATAATTTAGCTGTATTTGCTTAGTTAAAATTATTCTTTTATTTTCACCTAAATTCCGTTATGGCGCTTGAAAAAACTTTTTCTAACAAAACAAAGTAAACCACTAAAACAAAACCCTACGAACTTCCAATTTAAACTAGTTGACCCACTATAAAATATATCAAAGACATTCTCTTTATTATTCGACCAAATTTTCATCACTTATCTTGCGTTGTTTTTGCGGTCAGTTGGTTTAAAGGCAAAATCAAATTCCACAAAGGCGTCCCTTTGCTGTAGCAAAACTAGCCATGTCCAAAACACTTTCTTTTTAACCACCATGGGGCTAGAGACAATGGGGGGCGTTTGTTAAAGAATCATAAATCATGAGTTGATTAATGAACTAAACAAGAATAGGGTAACACTTCATTCTGTGGTTCTAACTGTCCTCAGAATTTTTTTTTTGTTTATCTCATCCATAATATTTTGGGTATCTACGACAATGTTGTGGACATTTTGCAATTAAGAGCTGGTTCATTATTAAACTTTCTCTGCAGCTTGTCGGTAAGTTTTGTTATACTAAAAAATAATATTATGTTAATATCACTATTAATATAGAATAGCTAATATCTTGTTATTGGCGTTTTTGTTTAAATACTTTCATTCCGAAATCCTACGAACGTACTTTATACCGGTGTCAAACATCTCGCCTGCCCTACTTAGTTTTCCAAACAAGAGGAAAAGTTACAACGATATATTGTTCAACTTAACGTCTTTTTTAACTTTGTTTGGATGACCCTTTCTAAATATACGTATAGTGTAGTATGTATGCAACATTTTTAACTTTGTATTCAGTTCTTTAGAACAAGATCGTTTTCTAAAGAATTCCTAGATTTATATTACTGAATTATTTATTATTAAAATATCCAGTAATTTTTATAAAAAAGAACTGATATTTGTTATTATATTACGTATATTGTGAGTTATACGCACTGGAGACAATTTGCCAATATTTAATACTTGGCAATATTTAGAAACGTACCCATGATAGGTTTTCATTCTATTACAAAAAATACTATTATTTAATACGATATCTCGCATTTATCATGTTCCTGCTTATTTTCAATGGAGAAGAGAGTTATCGTATTTTCTTAACCTGCTTAACACTCAACATTTATTCAGAACTGATATCATTAATTTGAATATTGTTGTTGCGACAAACAATGAAGAGGCGGATATTTTCAATTTCCTACCTTTGTCAATATCCCTCCGGCTAAACCTAATAAACAACGTAAACGAATGCAGAACTTAAAGAGCTCCAGCCCGATTTAATATTAAATTCTATGAAACATTCAGCTTCAACTCTCATGTGAGTATATGTTATTGATGTACTTACGAAACTTTATATTTTAACTCTTATAAAATTGTAACCTTGCAAACAACATTTTATATGCAAGTTATTCCATAAATTGCACTCCGTTTGATGGGCTGCGTTAAAAATTTAGGCGAGTCTGCGGTAGCTCTTACCCAAGTAGATGCTGTATAAGCAAACATTTCCGAAGCAATCTTTAAATTACGATTTTTTAAACAAGTAAAAGCTTGTCTATTATATTGTAACATCAAAAGCTTTTTAGACACTGATACTTTCAAATTTACTTATTTCATAATCTAATTATTTTGTGAGAATATCTTTTTTGTTTTAATAATAGTTGTATTTTAGATTAGAAGTTTTACAATACTTAAAAAATATTTTATTTAACTAACTTTTTAGAGCATATATAAAATCATGTTTGTTTTGTAAATTATTTGAATCTAGAGGATGTATGGAAAACACAGGGGACCCTGCGACCTGATGACATAAATATGAAGGTAAATAACCCTCCGCGTACGCGACATGGGATTATAATGACACATGCCATGTATGATTTGTGAGATGTTTTAGCTTTTTAATTTAAAAATTAAAATACTTTAAACGTTAAGTTTACGTTACGTTTACGATACCAAATACTTAAATTCTAATAAAAAGATATTTTCTTTAACTTCACTTTTTATCTAGGTGTCGTTTTTTAACAAATTTCCAAGAAAGAGCGCAAACACAATTAGTGAACTAATTTCGGCTATTCAAGTTTATCTCCAAGTTGAAATTCTGAATGCGTTGAACTTTTAAGACATTTAGTATATTTTTATTTAAATAAAAGCTTAAGCGATTCGATTTTAATTTATTCTGTTCTTTCTTATATATTTTATGCATTAATTTTTTAATTATCAATTTATTACTACTAAAGAACTTTAATTTTCTTAAATAACTAATGTATTTTTGCTTATTTAATAATTATATACAATGTCACGTAGCAGGTAGTTCCCAGATGTAATTCAATAGCGACACCAAAACTGTATACTCAGCTATATTACGTTTGTCACTATCATAATCGTGTCAGAGCGATTACACCAAGCAATTGCTGTAATTGACGTTTAGTGGATCACATCGACGTACCCTAACGTATTAGTATTGGATAAATACTAGTAAATAGATTAGTCTAAGCGGCTAAGCATACATTACGCTTATCAAGCATTAGCAACGGCATAAGCGTCATTAGCTTTTATTCATATGAATTAATATGGACGTGAAGCTGGTATATATATATATATATATATATATATACATATGTAAAAATCTGTTTTTCATTTTTTTATGTACATTTAGTTACACATGTTTTTCCGTATAAACTTAAGTTACACAACATTATATATACACATAGTATGAAGCTTAATATTTATAAGGCCATAGTGTTTTCATATTTATTTTAGAAAATACACGATTGATGTGCGAAACTTGTAAGACTTAAAAGTTAAGTAGGAAAATAGAAGGAAACCTTTCAATAGCGCATCGACATACTCAGCTCAAGCGATAAAACTTTGATGGTGCTGTAAAAACTTAACTGCATACATATCATTAGTTCGCCATACACGATGTTAGATACATTAGTGATAGAGTACTTGGTTGATTACTTTTTCGTTTTAATAGTTTCCGCCTGTTTGAATTATACTTTATGCAATATTTGTTGATTGGACTTTTAGATTTCTAATTATTGCAAGAATGTTCTTTCCTATATGTAACATTTTAAATTGTATATAATATAATAAAAAATATGGTTACTAATAGCATAGCGTTTGAATAGTTTTTTTTTTAAAGTTATAGTATCATACAACTCGGAGCAGGGTCCGATCTGTTGAGTAATAGAAAATCCAATAAACGTTTTCCATCTACACTTAGAAGTGGTGACAAAATTTGTCATTGCAACTTCGCTTGCGTGATATTTTGATCCTTATTTGACTACTACAAAGGCTTATAGAGGATAGATTGCCTTCATGAATGTGACTATCAAATGAAAAAAGATTTGAAATTCTACTGATAATTCCTGAGATGAGCGGATTCAAACAAACACACTAGTTAGTATTATTTTTATAGTGTTATTGAAACACTTAGGAAATTATAAATATTTTTGGTAAACGTATAAATGTTCAAACTTAACGGAACTCGAATCCGCGCCTCTGTCTAACTTTGGACGGTTTCTAAGAGGCACGGGTTCCAGTTCCACTACGTTAATTTTTTTATTTTTAAAGTTGTTTTTCTTTAAACTATTTTTTATATGACTATGGATAGATATTCCCCTGAATAGTAATACGGGTAACGCAAATAGGTATGGTTATACACCTCTAAGCAACGTCAGTTATCATTATTTCGGTTCAAAACATTTATTTTACACAGACAAAATATACTAATAAATTATATTGTATATATTAACAATAAAATCTTACTTAAAATGATTCATCATGCATAACATAGTATAAATAAAGCCGTTTTATAACTTCAGCAATATACGCATGTCAGACTTACGAACAAGACCGATCAAAACTTTTTGCTTAGTAAAAATTCAGATTTTAATTATCCAACTTTCTACCTCCGAGCAATCTTTGGACATATAATGTAGATTTTTTTTTATCCATTTTAAAATTAATCCAGTACAATACTTTAATAATGAAGGAGTCTACGAGAATGTTGTAAAATTTAACTGTTCATTAACTTGAGAGTGGTTTGACGAAAGTCGTATTAAAAGTTAAATGAACACAGCCCGAGGCACGCAACTTTTGTCTATGATTGGAATTAGTTAAACCGACAACTGGTTAAAGGCAACTTGTTATTAGCTTTCGCTGTTTTATTTACTTGCTATTAATTCTAATATTTTATTTAATTTCCTATTATATTATTGATTACATTAATTCATTTCCTTTCAATAATCAAGTAAATATTTCTTTAGAGTAGTTACACTGTTGTGTCACTACTACTGAAATATGAAAGTTATTAAAAATCATACAAGCTGCTGCAAATGTTGCCAAAGTTTTATAGACTATTTCAAATTGTTTTACGTTTCCAATTCTTTCCGAATGTAAAATAACATCCTTAACGAAACCTTTACCATGGTAGGCTTTTATTATTTATAATTTTGTATAGCTTAAAGGCAAATTATAAGGTAAAAACTAAATATAACATTTAAATAACAATTTCGTGATTAATGTAGTTCTGTTAGTAAATGGCTGTAAATAATTAGTTTCTTTTAACCTAACCTTACTTACCTAAGTTAGGTTAGGTTAGAAGAAACTGCGGGTGTTCTGGAAGAAACCCCGCAGCACCCTAAAGGTGACGGTGGCCCGCAATAGGTGGGCCGTCCACCGAGGCGTTGTAGTAGTATGCGAGAGCGCAACTGTTCCTGCAACGTCTCCCTGGGGTGGAGAGGGTTTCCGTTGGGTTTTAGTGGGTAGTATCAGGTATACTTGTCGGTGAGTCCCACAGTACCGTCCGTTTCCGCAAGGGTTTGTTAAAAGGCATTTCCCAGCGTCACAAAAAAAAAAGGTTAGAAGAAACAATTCGTTATTTTACGGAAACGCTCAAGAATTCCGTGTCGTAGAATAATATATAGTTTGATTATCTATAATAATTACCAAAAACAACAACGAAGGCCGCAATCATCAATATTTTACTATTACGTATTCGTTCACTAGTTAATTCTATTCGCTTTAAGAGATGTGAATTGTCACGACGGACAACTCCGATGGCAGTTCTATATTTATGAATGCCATTTTAATTACGAATTTTATATACTATAATTTTAAAAACATAGACTACTATGTTCAACTAGGCCATCGTGGCGTAGTAAGAGATCGTCTGACTGCTAATATGATTAGTTGTGAATTCGATTCCCAATCAGGGGATGAGTATATTTAAATTAGTTTTATTTGTTCCCTTTGATAAGGCAAAACTCAGCGTCGAGTCCTATTACTCCACACGTAATGTCTCGATTTCGGGCGGAAAGTGTTTTTGAACTTCTTCTTGATACTAGATTTCCACTGTCTACCTGCTATGCATTGTAAAAGTAATCCATTGGTAACGTGGGATGACGTTCAGTTTTGACTATTTTTACAAATTTGATTGTAGGGAAATGGTATAATGAATAAAAGGTGCCTTTCAAAGTTTAAACCGTATACTCATGATATTACCGAATCAAAAGAACAGTCATTTTAGTATAAATACTTATTCAAGCCATTAAGGCTTTTTCATTTGAAATTATTATTTTAGTACTGACATTTTTAAAATGCTTAAAATAAAATGTTAAGGTCAAATAATGTCATACTATCATTTTAGCCGTGCATTCAAAGAATACTATTGTATTCTATATAAATAGAATTATAATTGTCCATTTCATTAAGAATTATAATTTGTAAAGTTTTAACGTTATTACATTGAGTGTTTTATACATGTTTTTAAATAGAAAATATTTCATATTGGTATATAATTTAATGTACCTCGATTGTTATATCTGTAATACTATCGAACAGGAGTCTTACAGTTATAAAAAATCATCATATATATATATATATATATATATATGTAAATTAAAAAAAGAAAAAGCTTTTTGAAGTGAAATCTTTCTTTTTATTTTTTTTTACCCTCGATGT